>JANHAO010024970.1:0-11465 GCA_026873985.1 Saraca asoca
TATTTAAATTTTATCATAATTTTTAATATTTTATTCAAAATTTTAGTTATTAATATAATAAATAGTATTATTTTATTTCCTAACTAAATCAAGCAGTAAAAAATGATTCACAAATAATCTGATTCAATTTCTTAACTGAACTAAACAGTTCAAATAAGTAACAGTTTACATTTCTTTTCTTCTTCTTATTTAATTTCATTTCTTTTCTGTTTTCATATATTGAACCAAATGGACCTTTAACCGTGTCAAATAGGATTTCTTGTTAATTTGGTCAATGAAAACTAATGATAGGATCATGGTGAGATACTTTTGCATCTTTGAGGATTAAATTTAAAAAAAAAAACTTTAAAGAATTAAATTAAAACACGCAAATCTTGAGGTATTAAATTGTTAATTTACTGTATCATTTGCTGTAAAAATTATTCTTTGCGAGATTGACGATAATACCCACCATCAGACAGCTCGGATGGAAAAGGCCGGGAGTACAACAAAATTGGCGGCCAAACATGTGATAAGCTTCCGCCATCGCCATGTATTCGATCCTCAAACTTGGCAGATCCGTTTCCTCTGCGCTCCGGATTTCGCTCTTTGAGTTTGACCCACGCTTCTTCTCCTGTAAACTTTTTTCTCTCTATCTCCCTATTTGTATATATTTCATACTAAAATTTATATTTCTTGTTTTCATTTCCTTTTTCATCTGAGTTGCGTCGTTCTAATCTATAATACCGTAGACGTTGCGGAGGGAGAGAAAAATTCGAGGTTCATCCATCCCAGTGCTATTGTTCATCCCAATGCCATCATTGGCGAGGTACTTTCTCCCGCAACAAGCAAATCTTCAGTTCATTTCTTTACTGTTTTTGTTTGTTCTATTTTTTGCTATTCATTTCCACTTAAGTTTGCTTATGTTTTGAATAAAGTTGATGATGTGTGGTCATTTTGATTCTGATGTTATTTTTAGGGGGTTTCCATTGGGCCTTTTTGTTCTGTTAGTTCCTCTGCAAGGCTCGGCAATGGCTGTCAACTCTATCCGGGAAGCCATATTTTTGGAAGTACAAAGTTAGGGGACAATTGTATTTTGATGACGTGAGTTTATTAAATTACTGGTTTCACCTAAGCTTCTGCTTTCTGCAGACTAGAGCTTGTTTAAATATATGATCATATTCGTATGTGGAACTTTGTCAGACAGTGGTGCTGTTGTTGGTGATAATCTTCCTGGATGTACCATCATTGGAAGCAATAACACAATAGGCTATCATGCTGTGATTGGTGTTAAATGTCAAGACTTGAAGTATAAGGTATGTTTATAGCATTCTTGTTTACCGCTTGAGGTTTTCACACTAGATGATTATTGCATTGGCATTTCTTTATTCTATGGTCAAACTACCCAGTTGCTCCTAGATTATGATTGACAAGATAGGAATCATGTCATCATCCCTTATCATAATGATTGTATTAGTATCAAATTTTTCTTTTCCCAAAAGCAATAAAACGAGGAATCAAATTGATGAAGAATGCTTAAAAAGGGGTCTATAAGAAATAATTGAATTTTCACATTTCTTCTAGCAGTCGTCTCAAAATCTTGACATGGTCTCCATATTAATCCGTCAGCTCGAAGAACTCTCAATCTGTATCTCATAACTACTGTCTTCTAAATCTTATAATTGACATGCTGGTGGTGTTACAACATGGGTAATTTCATACTTTGTCTAATTTAAAGTTGTTAATACTCTGTTTTCCAAGAAAAGAAAGTTGTTAATATTCTCGCCTGTCATCTGTTAATAAGAGCGAGCGGTTTTGACAGTTAGCTTTGGTTTATCCCGCCTTCTCTTTGATCTTTTATTTTTGGTGGTCATCAGTGGTCTGAGGCAGAAGAGACCAATCGTCCTAAAATCATAAACTGTTAAGAGAATCAGCTATTTACCTAGATGACATCCATATCAATTTATTTAAGAATTAACTGCATTATTTGTAGCAAATATGTGTAGTCTGTGTCAGGCTTAATTTAAAAACTTGATAAATGCTCTAATTCTGCTTATTTAGCCAGAGGATGAGTGTTTTCTTGAAGTTGGAGATAATAACAGTATTAGGGAGCATACTTCAATCCACCGATCTTCAAAGTCTACTGATAGGACGGTAAGAAGATGGCCGCCGAGTTTCTTTTTTATCTTTTCCTGAATAGTTGTTAGGCTAATCTGTCTTTTTTTAATCTAGAAAAGTCTAACTGACATTATATGATCAGGTTATTGGGGATAACAATCTTATCATGGGATCTTGTCATATTGCCCATGATTGCAAGGTTGGTAACAACAATATTTTTGCAAATAATACTCTTCTAGCTGGGCACGTCAAAGTGGAAGTAAGTTCTTTTGACTACAAACTATCGCTTCATAATGCCAGCAAAGTTTTTGATAATTTCTTAAGTCTTCAGCTTGTGATTGGAAAATTAATCTCCTTTGATATAGGACTATGTCCACACTGCAGGTGCCACTGTTGTTCACCAATTCTGCCATCTTGGTTCTTTCTCATTTCTTGGTGGTGGTTCTGTGGTAGGGTTTTCTTTCTATTTCTTGGTCTTTTGTCATCATTTATAAGCTCTTTTTGTAAGAAGGAATTTTTCATTGGCTCTGGCGTCTGACATGTCATGCTGGAATGATTTGAACAATCATAAACTTGTGCATGGTGTCAGTGCCTAAATGGAATCTGGCACATAGGGATTGTTGTCTCCATCTTTTTCTGAGTTTCTGATATAAAAATGATCTTTTAAAGAACTTGTTAATTCAAATGCTTGTATCATGCCAAATGATTTACAATTATTCAGGTGCCCAACTCCAATGTCATGTTCTTACATAAATGAAGGTTTCACAAGATGTTCCAAAGTACATGATGGTGGCTGGAGAAAGAGCTGAGCTTCGTGGTTTGAATGTAGTGGGTCTTAGACGACGTGGATTCAGTGTTACAGAGGTTTGTGCCAATAATATGTTAAAATTAGTTGCCCTTTACTTATGATTATATGTCATTGAAATTAAAGTTTGTTAATTTAGATCAGGGGCCTCAAAGCAGCTTATCGAAAAATATTCATGCCCATTGATGCCGATGCTGGGGCTTTCGAAGAAAGGCTTGCAGAAGTGGTATTTACTTGTGGTTCTATTTTGCCGTTCGGGAATTGAGTCGTAAATCTGGGGGACTACCTAGGGAGTAATCATTAATAAAAGGTGAACTAATTTTGCAGGAGCAGCATGAAGAATTGATTAACATTCCTGCTGTATGTGCCATGTTGCAGTCTATTCGCAACTCTTTCACTGAAGATCGTCGTGGAATATGCAAATTCAGACACTGGAATGGCATTTGAAGCTTTGCTAAGGTGAGTTCATATCTATTTGCTAGGAGGTTCTCCGCCATTGCATCCGTGCAATGACATGTTTAATGTAAGCAACACTCAGTTTTACAAGCCCTTTCACTGAAGATCGTCGTGGAATATGCAAATTCAGACACTGGAACTCTTGTTTCTTAAATCAACTTTTTAAGATCCTTGAGCGGAGTATCGAAATGCGGTTCGGTAAGTTATTAGGACTAAGGGATGACAGTTTTGCAGATATATTGTTTGTGGCTTCTGTCTGCGAAAGTTCAACCTTACGTGTGTTACTGCTTACTATGAAAGCTCTGCCGGTAGCTTAGGGAAGTCAGTTTACACTGAAGTGGTTCTCTTTTTGTGTGGTGTTATTAAGAACTTTAAACAAGGAGAGAAGTTACTGAAAACATAGAGAAAAGGTTCTCAATAGTGGATTTTCCAAAGATGATTTCTTTGAGGAAAAAGAATGTAGCTGCTTTTATTAATCATTATTATTTGCTATGAAAGATGTAGCTGCTTGAATTCTGTATATTCCGATTATGGCCTGAATTACATAAGCGAGTTGCCATCACTTTGTTCGCAAACTATATTTTCGGTGGACATTGGTTTCCTTATTTATGTTCATATTTGAGTAATATTGACAAATGTTGCAAATTATTCAATCATTGCCACTAGACCATACTTAGCGTATTCATATTCTTATTTCTGCATGAAAAAGTAATAGGAATTGCATGTTTTCTAATTGCACCCTTCCTCTCTTAATACATATCAGTATTTTAATTGAACAAAGTTTATTTGAATGTGAACATTGCACTGTAAAGTAAAATAATGGGTGATTATATAATAGTACAAGGCTACAAGCCTGTTTTACTTTGTAGTAAAATAAGGTTACAGACGGAGCTCTTGCGTTCCGAGGTGGCTCATTTGAGTTATTAGAAGCATAGCCAATAGTACGCTTATGCACTCTTTAATTACTGAGTTTTATAAATGGCATTACTTATATGTAGTGGTAGCTTTTACGATTCGCGACCAATTATTTTCCTTCTTGGTTTGACCGTTAAGGGATCAAAAGAGTCTATCCAGTTTAAGCAAAAATTGACATATCTGCAGTAAATTACTCCTAATACGTTTGACTAGAGTCATTTTTTCATGAGGGCCATATATAGTTTAACTGAGAAGATGCCCTTCTCCTGTGATCCTTGCTTGCAGACACAAATCTTGGCCCATAGATTATCATCATTAACAATTGTGTCAAACCAGAAATAAAAAACAATCATAAGGATTGTATATTAAAACTGGGTTTGCTTAAGAATAATAATTTTTCATTTATTTGTGTATATAATTATGAATCAGAAAATGTTATATTTACTTAATGGTATAAGTGGGGGTTGAGTGTGTAGAGAAACAACATCTACTATTCTAAAGTAGAAGTTATTTTTTTCACTGCTATAATATTAATTCCTTAATAATAAGACACATAAATAAGATGAAAATTCATTATTTATACATAAATGGGATTTTCTATACTCATTTTCGTCCCCCCCCCCCCCTTTTTCTTTGATGATTGTTTTTGTCCGCCCTGTTGATGAATATCTTCTTTCATGAGAATAATAATGTTGGAAATAAGATCACTGTAGAATTGTCTGTAAGATATGCCACATGGTGGATTCATTCAACAAGTGGGAGGCCAGTAACAGTCTTAAGTAAGTTTCTTAAGTAGAAATGAAGCTCTGGAACCAGCTAACAGCAATGTATCGTGGTTAACATACTGTGTTGCACCGTTGTGATAAGACATTATACCTTGATATAATTGAAGGATTGAGCACCTCATCTATGAATAAGAAACGTTTTCAACTCTTGAAGGAACAAACATTTTTGCATACAAGGTGAAGTGGTTATATCATGTACAGGAGATTGCTTTCGAGATTGTTCATTTATGATGAGGTCTATCTAGTGCTTCAGGCATGCCAAATAGACCATTGGAAAATGGCTACATATAGGGAAAAGAACTTAAACTAGAGATACATCCTTAAATTGAAACAATTTACAGGTGGAAACGTAGAGATTAAGCAGCCAATTCTCAACAGTCTTTCCACTGTCTCCTTTGATATCTTAATCTTGAACTTTACATTCTTTTGTAATGAGTTGTCTGAGGTTAATAGAAGTTGATTGATTGATTAGTCTCGGCAGCGGGTGGCGGAGGTTTCCTAATTTTCTACAATCTACCACATCATTTTTTCCATACTTATATGGTACTTCAAATTAAAGGAAGCAAAGAAGAAATAAAGAGATATGAATCTTACTGTAGATTTAAATATTAATTAGTATCTATGGATGATAATTACACACACTTAAATAATGAAGGATCTAATGTGATTGGATATATGTCATCTCAGTTGTATGTATAAAGTTGTACAGGAATGGACTGTCGAATACAATACCAAGTTTCCTCATATCAGCATATATATATATATATATATATTAATGATTATTGCTTATTTTTCCTTTGTTGCTTTTGACTTAAAGAAAGCGGGAGCATAGCTCTTTGTAAAATTAGAAAGCCACTTTGCTGTGGAATCATGGTATTAGAATATTAATGCATGATTGGTCAAGTTAACAAACATAAAAAGTATATGCAATTCCTTATGATGATGATCTTTGGCTTCCACCAATTGGTAGCTTGAGAAAGTTTTTATGCAGGTGGAGCTGTTGCAAATTCAATGGTTTGTGAATAAATTATATGTTTTTTTGGGGAAACAAAGTGCTGATACATTGGACATTCAACAAAAGGCCATGCACCACTGGATTTTATTGATCTTTTGAGCTTGAGTGGCACAGTGTCGCCATAATTTTGTCTGGTGGTAATCATATATATATTAATGTGATTGATTGATGTGATCATAAAGCAAATGGGAAGAGTAATTAGTAATGATTTAGCATAGTTTATGTCCTTGATTGATCGTGACCTGTGAACTAACCTAGACCCTTCTTTACCTTTTTTCCACACCCTATTCCTAAGTTTGAAAGCAAGCCGTGTTTTTCTTCGGCGTCTTCTGTGAGTTATGACTTATAGCCCAATTTGGTAAGATGAATGCATATATGATGGGATTGATTATGGTCCGTGCTACTGGTAGGCAATTTATATGGACACACTGTACCTTCACTAAATTATAGCATTACTATATATCTTGTACTCAGCAAGTGGATCGTAAATTAAAAGGTGCTTTTAATTTGTACTTGAAAAGATGTTGAAAGTTGATTAAACACTTACTAGTGGTGCATGCTTTTTGAGTGCAAACAATAGGGTTTATTATATTTATAACCAGCTGGCTAGTGTTCAATTTTAAAATAGATGGTCTGAAAGTACATGTTATATATTTTGTACGCACCAAAAGGTATATAGGGTCCATCATGGGTTTGATGAACTTGAATATTTTGGACTATCAAATTTCTCAGAAAACTTGGATGATTATTTATGGCTTTAAAGAGATAATAAAAAAAAATAGTAACAATATTATATGGAAAGGACGAAAGATCAGGTGATTTGACTTACGAGATTCCTCTCAATGATAATGCCAAACGAACATGCCTTCTGCTACAGATTCACTAAATAATTCTCAACTTAATTGCCTTCCAATTCAGATTGAACTCGTAACAAGTTCTCGGATACCTTATTACATTAGAAACACTAGCTATACAGGAATATTATAAAATTAAGACAAACTAACTAGGTGGTTCCATGACCTGACTTTGATATCTATCCACAACGTTGAATATATCTATGTTTTTTTGGTCACCCTATGAAGAGGATTATCCTCTCTCCTTGATGAATATCTCAGATTCCAATTATGGCAAGGGTAGGGTAGGTACCTTTGGCAAGGTCATATCCTAAAACATGATGTGATGTGTCCCATATAGATAGGATACCCGTGTTCTTCATTCTAATTTTGGATTTAAATAGATTTGCTAATTAGATGATTAACTGCATCAAATTAATATGTCTTGTATCACATGTTTGTTTGAATAAAGAGAACCCGTAGAAGGGTTTCTTGACTTTCAGAAATCAATCAAGAGTATACAAATGTTCTGACTTTGAACACCATCTCCAGGAATATATATTGACTAGTTATCACAAATAGAAATAGAATGGTTTACCTTTGAAATTTTCAACAAAATGAAACTCTATTCTCTCGTCTACATTACGTTTTTTACCCTAGTATAATATAGATCCATGTATATGTAGTAATTTCCTCTGAAAGTAATATTGGTTGATTGACACTACTTTCAAAGTCTCTCTCTCATTTTTTTTCTTATGATATCTCTTCTTCTCTGAACTCAAAGTCTCCCAAAAATGACTCTGCTATTAGAAATAATATAAGTGTACAAATTAAGTTTGTAGAAAAGACGTAGAGATAGAGGACTGTAAATAAGATAAGGTATATGATTTCTGGTGTTTAAAAAGAAATATCCAAAGGAATAAACAATGTCCATCCAATCAACTTGAGTGGGTATGCGCCCAATACCTCAGCCCCATCTTCATATATACCACTAAGCACATCTCTTGTTTTTGTTCTCTCTGTCTCTCTCTCTCTCTCTCTCACATAACATAACGCTGTCGTCCAGTTTAACCGGAGAAATTAAGTGAAAATGGGGAGAAAGTGCTCACATTGTGGAAAGATAGGGCACAATTCAAGGACTTGCAGATCTTTCAGAAGCACTCATTTGAACGTTGGACTTCGGTTGTTCGGCGTCCAACTCGATATATATCCTTCTTCATCATCATCTAATTCTGTTTGTATCAAGAAAAGCTTTAGCATGGACTCCTTGCCCTCATCTTCATCCAATTCCTCCTTCTGTTCGATAACAAGATCAATACCCATTGATGAAAACTCAGATAAAACGGCCATCGGATATCTGTCCGATGGTCTCCTAGGTCGAGCTCAAGATCAGAGGAAGAAAGGTAAGTATGTATGAATTATATTTGGAATTTTACATATGATGAGGCCATGGATCTGACATTAATGAATTTGGATGGTTGATTAGGGGTTCCATGGACAGAAGAAGAACATAGAACATTCCTGATAGGACTTGAGAAGCTAGGGAAAGGTGATTGGAGAGGTATCTCCAGAAACTACGTCACCACAAGAACCCCAACCCAAGTTGCCAGCCATGCTCAAAAGTACTTTCTTCGTCTTGCTACCATTAACAAGAAGAGAAGACGTTCAAGTCTCTTTGACATGGTACATACATACATACATATTTATATCTCAAACTTCAATTAATTTACTTTGTTATATATAAAATAATTTTGGTTTCTTTCTCTGCCGCAGGTTGGTGGCAGCAACAACAACACAGCGAGTCATTCAAAGCCAGTTTCTGGTCATCATGTTCAAGTGGCTAAATCAGGATCAGAAAAGTCGTCTGGTCATCATGAAGTTGAGGATGATACAGCGAGCTTGCCACTGCTAAGTCTTAATTCCTTGAAATCAGAAAAGTCGTCTCAAGCAGCAGCAACGGTAGCAGTTGGCAGCAGCAGCAGCTGGGTACATTCAAATAGAGATAGAGCAGCACCTGATCTGGAGCTCACACTTGCTGCCCCTAAGACCCTGGACCTCCCACAAAATAATTCATCTCCCGGTTCCTTCCTTCTTGGCCCAATTATTAGTGTCACATAAAATTATACCTTTTATTTGTCTTCAATATATACGTATAGATTTCTTGGTATTAATGGTGGTCATTAGGCACTAATCTATGCTAATAATATGAATGAGGTTCTATTCAGTTTCAGATCATCGCTGCAAACTTATGTCTCGAGTGGACTTAATTATCAACTAGCTACTATCACAACTCTTCCTTAATTCCTTGGATGATTTGTATGTAATTGACTTGGTATGAAGATCTAAAGAAGTGATCAACTGTCACTAATTATTAGATCGAACAAGCTTTGTTACTTTAGTGCTAGCTACGTCAATATATATATATATATATATAAAGAAACCAGGTGATTGGATAAAGTTTCTTTCACTTCCAACCTTTTGGCAGTAGTTAAATTTGTTATAATTGGTTCCGGAGGAGCCAAACACTTGTTGATTGGCCACTATAAAGCATCTTTTATTTTGCATTGTCTTGTTTATCAGACATGCATGGTTCAAACCCAAAAAACAAAGAGAATTCAAAATTTACTGTAACCCTCATTCGCCAAGAAAAAATTGCATTAGTACTTGTATGTTTCTTTAAACTGATAATCATAGAATAACATATGCATTCTAATGCCTTGGAAATTATGCATGCTCTCAGCAAACTGTACTGATCACAACTTTGGTTAGGTTTCTTAGATATTGGGTCCATATATGCCTGCACCGCTTCAATATGATGGGAAGATGTGCAGAAAGAGATTGATATATTCAATATTTAATTTTCAATTTTCAAAAGCATATATACTATTTCCCGTTGGAAATGAACCTTTTCGAATACTGCCAAGAGAAAGTAAACAAAAACAAATGCTAGAAATTAAGGAATTAATTAATTAAAAGAAAAGCTTGCAAAAATCAATTTATATTGACACTATATATATATATATATATTATCATTGCATTAATTTTATATGAATAATGGTTACATTAATTGTGACATTTCCAACAAGACGCTTTCTTGAATTTGAACCTTAGGAAAGTTGTAAGAACTTGGTAAGATATATACTTGACAATAATGAAGCGTGGATATTATTTTTGAATCAAATTCCTTGTCTAACTTTGATTTCAGACTCTCTAAAAAGCTCAAAGCAAGAAACATATTAATTAATGTTAAAGTAATGACTTAGAAGTAGTGCAGGAATCTGCATGGTATAAATGCAAAGACTAGAGAATTTGAAATTATTTTGTGACTGGTAAGCTGACACATATCTAGGCATTTGACAATAAATATATGATGATAAGGATAGCAGGAAAATGAAGCTTGTCCACAAGATTCTCAAGAGAGTACTAAATTTGTTGATTAACTCTGCAGAGGCAATTTCTATCAGGAAAATGAGCGGCAATTAATTAATTGCGTTATATACTTTGTTTTTAATAATCCTTTGAAAGGTTCAATTAACTAAAGATCAGTTTGTTTTGAAACATATATAATTAATTAATTAATTTTAGCTTTAAAGCAAAGATTGATTAGGTGCTATGCTAATTAATTACTGTTTACTTTAATTAGCAAGAAAATGACGATTTAACTGACATATTGACGAGGTTCATGTTTTAATCATTGATATATTAATTAAAAGGATTAGATTAGAATTATGTTAATCCTCTTAATTATTATTCGTTAGTGGACGAGGCTAGCCATGTTACCTTGTCTCAGTTTCAACTTAGATTGATTCCTTAAAAATGCTGCTACCATGAAAAGATGGCAATTAAGTTTTATTTATTAATGCGATCGAATCTTTCTGAATCTATAATAGGGTTGTCCCAAATTTGTCAGTATAGAAAGCATATGGCTGAATTTGTCTGTTTGATTGAATATGATATATCACATTTACGAGCACTTTTTAAAACCAGCGACCTTTCAACCAACAGTCTGTGCCCTCTTTACCACTTGTAGCCATCAGTGAGGTGTCCAGTTTACTTGGAATAACACATGAATATAGTGTGTGGAGGATAAGATTAACTGTCTTGTTGCAGTCATCACCAACCCTTACTCTCATCATTATATATGGATACCAACTTCAACCTTTTGTTTCTTCTTTTGGAATTGCTTATACTCACATGCCTCAATGCTTCCACTCATCCTACACCATACCATCGGATATTGCTTCTACTCCAATTTTTGTTATTGATGGTTTGAAAAATATGTGCAACTTTACTATCTACCACCTGGAACGATACAAGCATAACACTTTTGCTTTAGAATGTATCTTCTTCTTAGGCATCACAACTAGGAAAAACAAGTGACCTTGTTTGAGCCCGAGTTGGATTCCCACCTCAAAGAGTACGAGGGCATCAAGGTATGCATGGGGGGGGGGGGGGGGGGAAAGAGAAAAAAAAAAAAGATAGAGAAATGGAAGTGGAAGTTAACAAAATTTCAAGGGGAAGGGCGGGGGGTGCCAAACAACTTTTTTTTAAGGGTTCAC
>JANHAO010024971.1:0-11469 GCA_026873985.1 Saraca asoca
TGAGGTTAGGTCACATTAGCTATTCCAAGCTAAGTGTGATGGTGAAAAAAGTCAATGCTCGAGGGGCTTCCTTAACTTGACGTGTAAACAAACATGGTATGTGTGAGATGCCAGTATAGTAAAGCACACCAATTGCCATATTAGGAATCAAAGTTTAAAGCAAAAGAACTGTTAAAGTTAATTGACTATGATACGTTCAGATCGATTAAGCAATAATCAATTAGCGGTAAGTGGTACATGGTGACATTCATTAATGACTTCTCAAGGTATGTGTGGGTTTTCTTTATGAAAAAAAAAATCTAACACATTCTCAAAGTTTAAAATGTTCAAACAGTCAACTGGAGGAGAAGTGGGAAAGAAGATCCATTGCTTGGACACAGGCAATGGGGGAGAATATAGCTCAAGCGAGTTCTCTCAATACCTAAGGGAATGTTGAATACATCATCAGTATACTTGTGCCAACACACTGTAAAAAAATGGTGTAGCTGAGAGAAAGAACCAGCATCTTGCGAAAATTTGTTGAAGTATGCTACATGCAAAGAATGTACTGGGAAGGTTTTGGGCTGAAGCAACAAGGACTGCAGCATTTGTGATCAACAGACTTCCTTAACCAAGGTTAGAATTTGTTTCATACTTTGAGAAACTGTGGAACTTGAAATCTATAGTTAGCTACTTTTGAGTATTTGGCAATATATGTTATGTATTTGTTCTTGATCATTTACTGGGCAAGTTTGACAAGAAAGCTTTTAGATGTATCTTTATGGGATACAACAACCAAAGAAAGGGGTGGAAATGTTGCGATCCAACAAACGGAAGATGCTACACTTCACAAGATGTGGTATTCGATGAAACATCTTCTTGGCAGTCTTCAAAAAAGGAGGTGTTGCCAAACTAGAGAGAATTTGGAGAAAAGCTACAATAAAAGATGGGTGAGCATACTATTTAACTCCAATCAAATTCAAATGAGTCAAGAGATCTAAACGACGATGATGTCAAACAAAGAGTGACTCAAAATTCTCGGCAAACTAGCGTGTATCAACAATCAAATGAAGAAAGTGGGCCTAGTGAAATGGAAGAACCAACTCCACAATCTCAACTCCAAAGGTCAACAAGAACATGAAAGCCAAATCCCAAATACACCAATGCAACTAGAGTTGAAGAAGCAACTATACTAGAACCAGAGACATTCGAAGAAGCAACGTAGAGTTCTAAGTGGATGAAAGCTATGAAAGAAGAGATCAATGCACTTCAGCAAAATCAGGCTTAGGATCTTTTGCCAAAGCCAATAGAAGTGAAACCCATATCTTGTAGTGGGTTTACAAGATAAAGTGCCATCTAGATGGGTTAATTGAGAGGAATAAGGCTTGATTTGTAGCTCATGATTTCTCTTAACAATGCATACTAGACTATGATGAAATGTTTAGTCCTGTGGTGAAACTTACAACTGTACGAGTTCTACTCGTGCTTGTAGCCAACAAAAACTGAAGTTTATGGCAGATGGATATGAAGAATGCTTCTCTTCATGGAAAGCTAGATCAAGAGATCTACATGATCCAACCAATGGGCTTTCAGAGCCAAAATCACCCTCAATATGTGTGTAAGCTGTGGAAAGCACTCTACAGACTGAAATAAGCACCTAGGGTATGGTATGGTAAGATTCCTGAATTTCTAACACAAAGTGGTTATTCAATAACATCTACAGATTCCAACTTGTTTGTCAAAGCCAATGAAGGAAAGCTAGCTATCATGCTAGTGTACATAGATGATTTAATCATAACTAGTGATGATGAGGCAGAAATTCTTCGAATGAAGGAGAATTTATCAGTCCATTTCTAGATGAAGGAACTTGTATAACTCAAGCACTTTCTTTGTTTAGAGATTGATCACACACAAGAAGGAATATTTCTCTGTTAGCAAAAATATTCCAAAGATTTGTTGAAGAGGTTCATAATGCTCGAATGCTAGCCAATTTCGACATCGATGGAGCCAAATGCCAAAATGCGTGCAATAAAGTAAAAGTTTTGGAAGATGCGACAGTGTATTGACAATTGGTAGGTAGTTTGATCTACTTAAGCTTGACTTGACCTAACATTTCTTATGCAGTTGGTGTGATGAGTCATTACATGCAAAATCCAAAGAAGCCTCATTTGGAAGCAGTTCGACAAGTACTGAGATGTGACAAGTACAATTGATTATGGTCTTTTGTACAAGAAAGGTGAAGACTACAAGTTAGTTGGTTATTATGATTCTAACTATGCAGGAGATCATGACACTAGGATATCAACATCTAGATATGTGTTTAAGCTTGGTTCTAGAACAATTTCTTGGTGAAGCAGGAGACAACTGACGATATCATTGTCAACCACTAAAGCTGAGTATCGAGCAGCAACAATGGAAGCTCAAGAGAGTACATGGTTAATATAACTGAAGAATAATCTACATCAAGAAGTAGATTATGCAGTTCTATTATACTGTGATAATCAGTCTGCAATTCATTTGGCAGAGAATCCGATCTTTCATCCAAGAGCTAAGCATGTTGAAGTACACTATCATTTTATCAGAGAAAAGGTTCTATAAGATGAAATTGAGATGAGGTAAATCAAGATAGATGATCAGGTTGCAGACTTGTTCACAAAAGGCTTGAGCACCAGCAAGTTCAAAATGTTTCCTTGTCAGCTTGGCATAATGCAAATAGTGAGAGCTGGTGTTGAGAGGGAGTGTTGAAGATCAACCCCAGCTCATTACAAAGCCCAACTTATTTCAGCCTAAGGAAAATAAAAGCCTAATCCATTTTATCTAAACCCAAGACAATGGAAGCTTCTCAACAAATGTGGAAGGAAGATATTTTTAAGAGAAAATTGTTAAAGGATGTAGAAAAAAGATATTTTAGAAGTAGTGTGTAGAATGTGGTAATAATGTATGGCTAGGATTATTTCTTAATTTAATATTTGTATGGTGTAGATTACATGGTGAGAACTATAAATACCCTCTCTTGTATTTTGTTTAGGTATCCTCCAAAATAAGAATTTGTAAGTTGTAAGATTTCTATTGAGTGTTTATTCCTCTTCAAATTTTGAGTGGTCTTTGAAAAATGTTGTAGTGTCCTTTATTGTGGGTAAAATACAAGTAATTTGTTTAGAGTTGTATACTTTAAATTTTACTCAACACTTATACAGTAAATACTAACAAGTTTTGAAACGATTGTACTCCATTCACTACACACTAGTAGTATTTGAGGAAATTTTTGGAAAAAGATTTACATTTTGTAACCTTATTTTAATGGAAGAACAAGAATGAGGAAGAAAAAGAGAAGGGAAACAAAAGGGTTTTATAGGAAAAAAGAATGAAGAAGAAAGTAAAAATAGGAAATTAAAGGATTTTATTGGATATTAGATAATAAATGTGAAAATAAGTTATCAATCTCCATTATTTATTTGGATAGGACTTTAACTGCAACGAGTTATTAACATGAATTGAAAGTTCAGGTGGATAATTGCGTTTTTTAAAATTTAGGTGATTATTTGCATACACCGTATAGTTTGAGAGATAATTTGCATTTTGACCTTCTTTTTTTTTTGCATTTTAGCAAAACTAGGATTTATAATGGATTTAAACAAAGTGATATTTATTCTAATATTTATTCTAATTTTCTTTTACAATAATCTTTACTAAAAACATTGTGATTATTAGGTTACCCATCATAACTTGAGATTAAGATTTTCTTCTTGATAGTTACCAAAATGCCTCTCCTTCTCTCTAGTTGTTATCTTTATGCCTTTCTCTCTCTGTCAAAATCAGTCTTCAAATAAACATGAAATCATCTCCATCATCTATTAATTTAGGAAGGCAATAACAAATTGAACATGTTTAATTATGATGCCCACAGAGTCTCTAATAAAGATCCCCAATGCAACCTAAATTTATCAAAATTGATTAAAGAATCACTACCTAAATTTTATTTTTTCAACGGTTTCTTGTAGCTATCATTCTTGTTGTTCCGGTGTCATATTTTCTAATGATTCTTGCAACCATCATCATTGTACTCTATAGCAATTCAAACCGCTGTCATAGACAGTGCATAACCACTATTATTTTAAGATTTTTAATTTTTGTAGTGGTTTAAAAGTAGTGGGTATTATTTTGGTTGTATTGGTTCAATTTCTTGGCTATGTTGACGGCAAAAATCATATACATCGGCAAAATAATGATATTGAGGGTTGTGATCTCTACAATGGAAGATGGGTGTATGATCATTCACTTCCTCTTTACAATTCAAGACAGTGTTCATTCATAGATTTCCCATTTGATTGCCAAAGGAATGGCCGCCCAGCTCAAAATCTATCTCAAGTTTAGTTGGAAGCCCAATGCTTGCCACTTACCAAAGTATCTTTTCTATCAATTTATATTGCCTTTAATTTATTGATATATAGTTATGTTTTTTTTCATTTTTTTAAATAGTGATATTTTTTGCTTTTTTCTTTTTACAATGACAAATCATTTATCACCTACACATAATATTTTAAATTTGAATTTAGATAAAGTTTTCAAAATGAATTTGCAAATTGACTATTTGTAAGAAAAGAACAGTAGTTATGACTAGTTTGTAAACAAGCAGAATCTGCCCAGTTGACAGCTATAAATCCAAAGAAGAAATTGCATTGTTAAAAATGCTGATAGTGAATTCCAAATACTGATGTTTTTTATATGGGATTTTTATATTTTTATTTGATTCTGCTTAATGTTTATATGAGCAGGTTTGATGCTGCACGTTTCTTGGAGAAGTTTAAAAATAAGACAATAACAATTGATGGGGACTCAGTAAGCATGAACCAGTGGCAGTCACTCACATGCATGCTTCATTCACTTACTCCCCAATCTGCATATGTACACATTTTTGGTGAGCTCATTCAATTAATTTTGTCTTCTCTTTTAATTAGTTTTCATCCCCCTTCACTTTACTACTCTTGAGTTTCTTTGGTACAAAACCTCAATTCCTAATTAATTTTTGAAAAGGTATGCAACATGCTAAACTTCAATGGATAACTTTTTATAATTAGAATTTTCAAATCCCAATATTTTATGAAACGCTTGTCAAAAAGTATAACATGTTTCTACAAAACTTGTAAGTTTTCATAAAAACTTGAAGAGAAAAAATTGAAGAGTATGCGTGTTGACGTCGGATTTCGGTTTGTATGGAGGGTTCCAAAATCTGGCCAATGGGAGAGAGTTCAGGGATCTAATGCTACTTTTGAAGTGTAGAGGGGATGGACCGAGAGGAAGAAGGAAAGGGAGGCGCTATGTTTTTAACATGGTTCAGCTAAATCCGGACAGCACCGGACTCTACGTCCACGGCAGAGATTTTATTAATGTATTAGAAAGTAATTTTGGCATAGTTTCTGCTTATAAAGTTGTTGGCCTCTCTTCTCTTGTAACAATGCAATCCTATTTATAGAGGAGGGAGGAGTTATATGCATTAATTACAAGCTACAGTTGCGTTACATCAAGATATAAATGAGAAAGATAGTAAAAAGACTACAATTCAGCTGCTGTAGAATGTAGGCTATGGGGTGGGTCCTCTTTTGTCGGCTATAGACTTGTGTCTATCTACATCCGTCACTCAACGCTACTTTACCAAGGGAGGTCTTGGGTATCTCGAGTGAGGATTCCTGGTTCGGGGTTGTCATGGGAACCGCTATAGCGAGCTTGGTGCTTACTGTAGCGAGGTAACGGGTTCAAGTAGTGTAGTCGATTGTTTAACGAGCTGGTCTTATGATCACCTCACTGTATCGCTGTCTTATGATAAACGAGGCGAAGCTTGCTTTGTGAGATGGTATCAAGATGACTTAGTTGTGTTGCATTCTGACAGAGGGCAAAGTGAAGCTTGCTGGGCGCCTTTGGCAAGGCGAAGGGCTCGGCCTTCATCGTGCTCAGGGGCTCGTTCTCCTGAAGCCGTTTTTTACCTATAACATAAGCCCCCCCAACTCCCGGTTTGCTTTGCAGATTGGGAGTTATAAGTTTTCCAAGGCTTGATTCGTATCTTCAGTCAGTGTCCTCCCTTGACCAAAGTGTCATGTCAAATGTCTTTTTATTCTGCCTTAGACCATACTTTCTCTTGTTTGCCATTTTTGGTCATTGGCATGGTGTTGTCACTCGTTTCGGGCCGTTGGATGAAGATCAGGTCAAATACCTTTTGGATTCTTCAAAAGGCCGAGCGGGTCTTGTTATAGCCTGGGGCATTCTCTGTTTTCATCTCAGAGAAGTTCAATGAAAAGAACTGATGAGCCTCCTGCATTTTGGTGTCTCGGTTTCTGGCAAAGCTTGTCGAGACATGGATGGCCTATTGCAGAATGCCGAGAGACATGGATAGCCTGTTGCATGTGGCTTCATCGCAAGATCTATCGAGCAGGCTCTTGGGGGATCTTGTGCTGATCTCGGGCCACCTCCTCCGAGCGTTGCTTGTCATGTTGCTACCTAGCTAGCTGGCTTCTATGACTTTTTGATTTGCTCTGGGTCTGGCTGAGGGGGATGCACTGGAGGAAAATAAGCAGGAGCAGCTTGGGAGTCGCTGTCTTTCCTATAGGCGCGAGCTCGGTGACCAGCCTTCTGGTCCTTCTTGCAGGAATGGTTGTGCTGGGTCTTTGAGCTTCTTACCTTTATTTCTACACTTCTTCTTCTGATATAATTTTGTCTCGTTGGATGAGGTCTTTTTGCTGTACGAGCTCTTCTTTCTTTTTGAATGTTGTATCAGATGCTTCATGCATCATTATATGTAAATTTCTGATTGATTAATGAAATATTCTTTTTGGCCAATCAGCTGCGCTTTATTTTTTTGATTGCTTAATCTGTTGTGAGTGAGAGTAGGGTCACATGCAAACTGTGCCCGAGAAATCTCATTCGAAACATGAGAACTCGTCCACATGAGAGCTGCGGGCGGCAAGTTGTGTGAAAGTTGCAATAATTTTGTTTCGTTATGGCAAGGTGAAAACTGTTCACTGAGGTTTTGTTTTCATTGTAGCGAGGTGAAAATCATTTGTTGAGGTTTTTGTTTTCTTTGTAGTGAGGTGAAAACTGTTCACTGAGGTTTTTGTTTTCGTAACCACGAGGTAGGCTCAAGGGCCATCTTACCCTCGGGCATTGCGAGGTAGGCCCAAGGCCATCTCACCCTCGATTTTGTTTTGTTTGAGTTTTCATAGCCACGAGCTAGGCTCAGGGGCCCTCTCACCCTCAGGCATTGCGAGGTAGGCTCAAGGCTACCTCACCCTTGATTTTGTTTGAGTTTTCATAACTGTGAGGTAGGCTCAGGGGCCCTCTCACCCTCGGGCATTGCGAGGTAGGCTCAAGGCTATCTCACCCTTGATTTTATTCGAGTTTTCATAACTGTGAGGTAGGCTCAGGGGCCATCTCACCCTCAGGCATTGTGAGGTAGGCTCAGGGGCCATCTCACCCTCGATTTTGTTTTGTTTGAGTTTTCATAGCCGTGAGGTAGGCTTAGAGGCCATCTCACCTTCCAGCATTGTGAGGTAGGCTTAAGGTCATCTCACCCTTAATTTTGTTCAAGTTTTCTTAACCGCAACATAGGCTTAGGGGCCATCTCACCCTCGGGCATTACGAGGTAGGCTCAAGGCCATCTCACCCTCAGTTTTATTTGAGTTTTCGCAACCATGAGGTAGGCTCAAGGGCCGTCTCACCCTCGGGTATTGCGAGGTAGGCTCAAGGCCGTCTCACCCTCGATTTTGTTTGAGTTTTCATAACCGTGAGGTAGGCTCAGGGGCCGTCTCACCCTTGGGTGTAACCTTGCAATGACGAAGTGAAAAGACTCCTTGTCTAGATGATGTTTGGCTAATCGGCAACTTACTTTGATTCACCATACAGTAGTTAATACAATTGATCATTGTTGATAACAGATGAGTGTTACAGGATTAGAATATGGTTTTGATGGAGGGTTCAAGCTCTTGGGTGACAACTTGCTGAGCCTATTGAGCACGCTATCCAGGCGATCTTACCACATAATCTTGAAGTCGGCCTCTTCTGATGAGGTCTTCGATGGCATCTTTTAGGGCTTGACATTCTGAGGTGGTATGTCTAGCCTCATTGTGATAAGCACAAAATCTGCTTTGATCACTGGATTTGATTGATGGCCTCATTGGTCTGGGCCTTCCGAAGTCCTCATTATGCCTTTCTGTGGCAAAGATTCTATCCTGTGTATCTGACAGGATGTTGTAGCTCTCGAAGAGGCCTTCAAGTCACTGAGGTTTCACCTTTTTCATGAGACGAGGAGTAGGATTGTTGTGACTCTCGCTACCCCTCTTTTTGCTTATGGTGGGACCACTATGGCTCGCTTTATGCTTGGGTTCCTCCATTCCAAAGATTTCTTCTCATTTTATTTGTTTAGTGGCTTGCTCGTAGAATTCAGCGAGGTCTCGAGCTGGGGACTTGTAGAGGCTCCGATACAATTTTCCATCTTTGTGAAGTTCCACTAAGATAGCTGTGAGAATGCCCTCCTCCGAGGGATTCTCCACGGAGTTGGCCTCATGCCTGAATCGGGCTACGTAGTCCTTGAGCGGCTTGTCCTTACGCTGGAAAATTATTGCAAGATGGCAAGCGGGTGGAAGTTATTTCTTCAGCGCTCGGTATTGGTCAACAAATTTCCTTTAGCATTCTTCCCAGCTGTCGATGTTGCGAGTCGGGAGGCGTCTGAACCATGTCCGAGGTGTCCCCCCTAATGTGGTGGGAAAGATGCGGCACTTCACCAAGGGGTCAGTTGTTTGGAGGTCCATTTGGGTATTGAACGCATCTAGGTGATTGCTCGGGTCGCTATTCCCATCATACAATGAGATCGGAGGCACTTTGAATTTCTGTGGGAGAGGTCGCATCTCGATCTCCACAGAGAATGGAGAGCTTTCCTCATGGTGTGGCTGATGGTTCTGAGGTTGCGGACACTCTTCTAGCCATTCAAGCCTACGGAGGATCTCCTCCATTGTCCAATTCTGCATCTCAGATTGAGGGGTGGAGCTCCCTACTGGTTGCGAGCCCCCTAGTTGTTGATTATCATGATCTTCATGAGTTTCTTTTTGAGCCTCTTTACAAAGCTGCTTGAGCTATGCTATGAGTTTTTCTTGTCTCTGCGTGCTCTGAACTTGGGCCTACGCTAGCACTTTGACGATTTCTGCCAGTTCTCTTACTGTGCCTTCAAGTGCCGGACAAGGTTGGCTGGGCGTTGGTGCTTCTTGAGTTTTAGGAGTAGCAGTAGATTATTGGTGAGCCTCTACAGCGAGAGTGTTTGTCGGCTGGAAAGCTGGAGTGGTTGAGCTCTGAGTAGTTCTTCCTCTGGCCATTGCTAGGCTGCAATGGAGACTTCAAGGAGCAAATGGTCCCCACAGACGGCGCCAAAATATTGACGTCGGATTTCGATTCGTACGGAGGGTCCCAAAATTTGACCAATGAGAAAGAGTTTAGGGATCTAATGCTACTTCCGAAGTGTAGAAGGGATGGACTGAGAGGAAGAAGGAAAGGGAGGCGCAATGTTTTTAATGTGGTTCAATTAAATTCGGACGGCACCGAACCCTAAGTCCACGGTGGAGATTTTATTAATGTATTGGAAAGTAATTTTGCCAGAGTTTCTGCTTACAAAGTTGTTGGCCTCTCTCCTTTTCTAACAATGCAATCCTATTTATAGAGGAATGAGGAGTTACATGCATTAATTACAAGCTACGATTGTGTTACATCAAGATATAAATGAGAAAGACAATGAAAAGACTACAATTTGACTGCTGCAGAATATAGGCTGTAGGATGGGTCCCCTCTTGTCGACCGTAGACTTGTGCCTATCTGCATCCGTCGCTCGGTGCTACTTTACCAAGCGAGGTGTTGGGCATCCCGAGTGGAGATTCCTGGTTTGGGATTGTCATGGGAACTGCTGTAGTGAACTTGGTGCTTGTTGTAGTGAGGTAGCGGGTTCAAGCAGGGTAGTCGACTATTTGACGAGCTGGTCTTATGATCACCTCGCTGCATCACTGTCTTGCGATGAATGAGGCGAAGCTTGCTTTGCGAGATGGTATCGGGATGACTTTGCTATGCCACTTTCTAATGGAGGGTGAAGCGAAGCTTGCTGGGTGCCTTTAGCGAGGCGAAGGGCTTGGCCTTCATCGTGCTCAAGGGGCTCATTCTCCTGAAGCCATTTTTTTACCTATAACAATGTGCAAACGCAAAACCCCTACACAATGATCATGATAATTATTTTTTTTATAGAAAAAATGACAAGTTATTTAATACACATGATATCTTAAGTTTAAGCATAGAACATTGAAACAAAGAGAGTTCTAAATGCAGCAACATATACCATTACACCATTAACAACACCAACATGATAATATTATATGTAAAAATAGACACAAATCTCCTAATGAATAAATGCTTGCAAAAAAAATTATATTAATTTCATTGGATTTGAAGATATTATTGATAACACAATATTTGAAACATTTATTTGTCCTCATAATTATCATTTTAAGGGCTAAAATATCATGTTTCCAGCTGTGTTAATGTGTATTTGTGATTCTATGTCAATTGGAATCAATTTGCAAATTTTTGCATTTTCGGCCATAACTGAGCAATTTTTGTAATTCTAGTATAACTTGAGCTATACTTGTCCAATTGATGTGATTTTTATCTTGTAGGAAAGCTAAGAGACAGATCTACAACTTCATGAAGACTACAAGAGCTGAATCGATCATTTGATTATCTAAATTTGGAGATAAATATACTTCCAGAATATTGTCTCTCAGGTAGCCGACCTTCAAGCATTTAGAAGACAATATCTCAAGCTCGTAAAGTCCAATTGAGGTGAAACTAAGCCCAAATGGAAACTAAGACATAATGCCACAACTTTCATGAAGGCTTCTTGAGCTGAAAATGTCAATATGGGCATCAAATATTGGCTACAACCTAGAGATAAAATGCTGTAAAACTGGGCTGATACAGAACTAGTTTTTAATGCCCCAATTGATATGGATTTTTGAGCCCATTGCAAAATCCTTTGCCCAGCCCAACTTTAGCCAGTTGGAGACCCAAAAATAAGAAGCCTGCAAAAAGGGCTAAGCATGCTAGGCAGAGGTGGCAACAAGAAATCAAGCAGCAATTAATTCCCACCTACTCCCACTCAGCTTCTCTTCTTTACCCGGGGAAAGCCATTTTGTTTTTCATCTTTTGCTTTAGTTTTTAGCTTAGTTTTTCTCTGTATTTTCAGAGGCAGAGAGCAGCTTCTACTCTCTTTCCTTTCTTCCATCTTTTTCCTTTCATTTTCGGCCTCCATGTAAGGCTAATGTTGTAACCAGTCCAAAGGGGCTACAAGACTTGAAGTTAAATGCAGAGATCTTATTCCTTTGATGCTACATTTGGTTGTTAGTCAGTTCTTTCCTTTTCCCTCTCTGTTTTGCTATGAATGTCTGAGTTAAATGGCTTCATTTGATT
>JANHAO010024972.1:0-11476 GCA_026873985.1 Saraca asoca
AAGGCTTCTTGTTATGATTTTCAACAATTGAATGAACCTTAAGTGATCAAGGATGCATTAATCTTAAGCTAGTTGATTCCCTTGGCTAGTTGCTTGTTATTTGTTATGTTTTTGTTTCTGTTTTGTTAGTGTAGTTGTAGCTTAGTTTTCTGCCAACCCCCCCATTTACATCTCCTAATTGATTGATATCATCCACAAATGATCTTTGGATTTGACCCGGTGTTGCTTTATGCTACAAGTAGAGTAGTGCAATCTGGTATTATAAATTTCTAATTTGATTCGGTAGTGACAACCGAACATATCATAACCGAACCAGCTTAAAGTGGCAAGCTAGCGGCATCCTCAACGAATGAGCTTAAGCTTGCTAGGACGCAGCCTCACTTAGCAAGAAGCCCATTGAGGTTGAACACAAAGACGAAATACAACTTGCACTATCATTTTATAGGTACAACTATCAGGTCCTATTCGTAGTAAGCAATCTGTAGAAGTCAGTCTATAGTACCCTAGGTAGTCTTATATATTTAATATTTGATGTAACAGATGTATAGTTAATTTAGTTTCATTTGTACCCCTCCATGCTTCTATAAATGGGGGGCTAGAGTCATTGTAAAGAGAGAGAGAGTAGGTAAGAAAGGTAAGAAGATACTAATAGAAACTCTACTAGAAGCCATAACAAAGTTCTATAAATATTCTTTTATACTAATAAAAATACCTCCATTGATGTAGGGTCCGATGCTATTTGAATTTAGTCGAACCACATTAACCTCTTGTGTATTCCTTTCTTCTCCTTCTCCCTCTTGCCATTTAGCACCTCTTTACTGCCTCAATAATTGGAAAACAGCTTGGGTCCCCAAAAAACCCCCTCTGTTAGCCAGATTTGGGTCTAACCAAAATCCATCATCAACACAAAGCAACAAGAACAATTTACTCAATTTACATTTGTGAAAAACACCTTTAAAGCATAGGAATCAAGTTGGGAAAGCCAGGAAGAGCTTCGGTGTGGTGGAAGAAGGAGAAGAAATGAAAATTAAGCTACAAGATTGAACGCCAGAGCATTTAAAAGCTTTTGAATTGTCTAATAGATTTTTCTATTGGAAATCTGTTGTAAAATAAGTTCCATCAGAAATTTTGTTAGAAGAAGCAAATATAATTTTTGAAAACTTATGACCATTTTTTAATGAAATTTTTGATGAAACTTATTATACAATGGATTTCTGATGGATTTCTATGGTTAGAAACTAATGGCCATTTCAATTTCAGTAATTTTTTTATGGATTTTCAATAGACAAATTTGTTGTAAATCATGTATTTTTTTGTAGTGAGAATCATCTCTTTAACTTTAGTTTTTATTTAACTATGATGCAAAAATATTTAATTTGTCAAAATATAAGAGATAATAATACTAAAATGTAATACCTTAAAAAAAAGAAATGAAAATGAGAAAAAAAATAGAAAATATGTTAGAAGGATTGAAGTGAAATTTCTTAATTGTTTGTTAGGGTTGTAACATAATTTCTCTTTTTTCCTAGAGGGTCGTTTGGAAGATGCTGCTGAGTCAATGGGGTCAAAGTATAAACTGCCCCATTTCTTTTATGTTATATTATTTTCCCAGCTGGCTTTCTTTTTCACACTCTGAATCTCTCTCTCGCCCGAAGCCACCTGCTCTGCCTCTTTTTGGTCACTTGCTCCAGTGCCATCTTTATTAGCTTGCCATCGCTGTCCGGCCACATCCAACCACCATCGGTCACCTTTCTTTCTCCCTTTTGACGCTCCCTCTTCTTTTCAGCTAGCTTAGTAGTTTTTTTCTCTCTTCTCCAATGCTTTCAGCTAAACTTGAACTAGCTTGTTGACGATGATCTGGTTGGCACCAAGTTGCCCACCCATACTTGGGATGATGGTGAGTATTTTTAGAACAAAAAAATTTATTTTATTGCAACTCTACATCAAGTTTTCAAGATAGTTTACTTTCAAGCTGAAGAAAAATTGAAAATTTTCTTGTTATCTTGCTTCAACAATATTCCTGTTGAAGGATCAAGCACACCAATGTCAAATTTTTGGAGTTTTAGCTGAAAAATTTTAGTAGGAAGTTTTGCTACTTGATCTTGAAAATTTCAGTTTAGATATTAAACTTCAATGTTAGTATAAAATAGGTGTGCTTAGTTAGAGGATTTGAATTTAAGTTCAAGTATTGATTTTAATGCTATTTAAACCCAACTAGGTTGAGTGACTCGATTTTCCATGTTAGTTGATCTAGCTTCTAATGAGTGTTTAAGGTGAGTGGATAATCTTACTCTTTTGATAAATCCCATTTTTATAATATGAAATAATTTTATGATATGGATTAGTATGGTTTTTGGAATAATGGGATTTTTCTATGTTGACTTGTTTCAAAAGTTTGAGTGTATGTTATATATACATATGGAAATGATTTGTCATGAAGCAATAGTTTCATTTTTCTATGTGAAGTATGAATATGGAAATGATTTAGCATATTATGCATTCTGTAATGATTATGGTTTATAGAAGTAATGACTTATTCTTACTATGATTTAATGTGTTTATACATTTTGGAACTAACGATTTATTGATGAGGTCCTGGATCCATTGGAAATTCATTGAGAATCCTCAGGTGCACTTGTGAGTAGAGTATGTGATGGAGTGAATAAGGTGGGAAAGGGGTAAACATATGAGTATATGACTATTTAATAGATGTGTCAGATAGATCATGTTAATGATGTTATGGTTATATCTTAGAGTTATCCTTTGAGATTTTAGTTGAGTATTTTGTTATTTGACCATTGATATACTTTAAAAAATTTTATTGAATATTTTCTTATGTTTATGCCATGATGGATATTTTTCATAGTATCATGCATTGTTGCATATTTCATTTTGTTAAATATCATATTTCAATTGTTTAACTTTCTTGATGGCTGGAAGTTTCCTAACCTATTTTGAGGTTGTAGCTTTCAAACGAGTAAGCTTATCTTTACAATTATACACATATTTTACTTTATGGATTTTGAATATGATTTATAAATGAAGTTTTAGTTTTCTATGGGATTATCAGCTCACTAAGTTTCTATGAAACTCACCCCTTTTTCTCAATATTTTTTAAAGCTGGAGGATACATTTACCATTCCTTCACCTCACACTGGTATAGGATTTGCTCATTGATTGAGTAGAACTCTTTCTGCGGAGTATAAAGATATATTAATGGTGAAGACTTTGACAGTTGGTAGGATTGTGTATGTATGTATTTTGATTGATGAGTGCTTAGTAGGATTTAGATTTATGTTATTTGGGCCATTATTATTGTGTATTGTTGCACAGCTTGTGGTAGGCGTATAACCCTTGTTTGTTGTTGTATAGGCCTGGTGCCCAGGTGTTCAGAAAATAGAAGAAACTCTGTCGGATTTTAGTTAAAATTTGGTATGTGAATATTTGATCAAGTATCAATGTAAATTGAGTTTTGGTGTGTTATGTTATTTAATAAAGATGTTGCATTGTCAGGCTTGTAGGGGGTTTCCTAACGGTGACCTTCAATACTAGTCATGTTTTGTGGATCGAGGTGTGACATAAGATCTCAATATTATTGTATTATTAAAAAGAATTCATAAAAACCTATTAAGCTTAAAGCAGTTTCTTTATATAAATTATTTAAACATCATATATTATAAATTAAATTTATATATTCATTATCATAATATAATATAATTTTTTAAGTGTCTCATCGGTTTCGTCACCATTATTACAAAATATAGAAATGACGCCGTTAAGATATTAGATAAAAGCTAAACCGACATATATATAGGTGTGATAGTATTTTTATAAGTAAGAGGAAAATTATAACGTCAGTTCCGATTAAATAATTGAATTCTAAACTCAATATCATATTTGACATCAATTTGAATTAAGGAATCGATATACCTTTGAAATTATTAAATTTGTACCATTTCAGTTTGTCACACCCCAATCCTTGACACGTGATTGGTGTAGAAGATTACTGTTAGGAAATCTTCTACGAGCCTAACCATGCAAGATGACATACTAAAGATGCACAATTTACACCAATGCATAATTAAATATTCACAAGTAAATTCCTACAGAAAATCTGACAGAGTTTTTTCTATTTTTTTGACACCTGGGCATAAGGCCTACATGACAATAAAAGGACTACATGTCTTGTACAACACCTGTATGACAAAATCTAGTTCACAATAGCCTAAACAATACAAGACTATACTTATTGGGCTACATTCAGACAAAACATATATGTACAACTACTAAGCCAACTACCAAATATTTACACCACTATTATACTTTAAATCTCTATAGGAGGGGTTCACTCGATCAATGAGTAGATCCAGAACTAGGATGAGGGAGAGAAATCATGGGTGTATCCTCAGGCTCTAAAAAACATGAAAAGAGAGGAATGAGTTTCATACAAACTTAGTGAGTAGATAATCCCATAAAAATTGAATCATCATTTATAAGTTATGTCTGAAAATAAACATAGTCATGAAGATAAGCGTACCCCCTTAAATATATAAATCCCACAATAAGTTGGAAGCTTCGATCGTTAAGATAATAAGTAGTTGAAAATGAAACATTCAATAATATGAAAATCAACATCACAATATATTACAATGAAAATACATTCAACTAGATTCCCAATGTTACGCCCCAACCCATGGAACGTGATTGGCATAGGAGGTCACTAGTAAGAACCCTCCTATAAGCATGATAATGCAATTTTAATACTAAATATTCACACTTTTTTTTATAAATGCATATTTAAACATTTACATCACAATTCTATTGAAAATCCGACAGAATTTCCCCTGTTTTTTAAACATCCGACATAATGTCAACATACACAAAAGGGGCTACATACGTAAAATAACATGTACACAATATAACAAAAGAATGTGGTGGCCCAGACTAAACAAACCCTATCTTACTAGGCATCCAGTCATCATACACATGAAAAATGCATCCTACTAACTGCCATAGTCCTATGATCACTTAAAACCCTGTTTAAAAATCTAGGCTCGAAAGTATATATGAAAATATAAAATATAACCATGAGGATTTACTTACCCATTCTACAAACATAATTTCAATATACATTTGAAACTACAATGCAACAAAAGACCAAGCAATTGAAATCATGATAACAAGTATTAAATCAGATTGCTGTGGATAATACATTCAACTGGATTTCTAAAGAATAAATTTAAAATGGTAACCAAATCATAATACCCGTCATAAGCCATCTAAAATGTCTGTCGAATGCTCATGAACATATATCTCCTTACATTTCTCCACCCTTATTGCTCCCCATAAGCTAATTTCATACTCACAAGTGCACTTGAGGGTTACCAAACAAATTTCTCAGTGGATCTAGTGTATTAACTCAACATTTTAATAATATCTTGAAGCATAAAATTCACTATTTGAGTAGCATTAAAACATACATAAATTTACAAATGCATTTCCATATCCATTTATCATAAAAAAAAATAGTATCATCAATTTCAATAACATAAAGCAAAATGAAAATGCATAATTTTAACTCAGCAAACCATTTCCTGCACGCATGAAACATAAGGAGTATACTTTCAAAATCAGTTCAACATATAAAAAAAATCTCATTATTTGGAAGAATTTATAACATTTCATACAATGAATCTATTTTATGATTACACACGGAATTTTTAAAGGAGGAGAATTGTTCACTCACCTCAACACTCCTTAGAGCTTAATTTAGCTAAATTGGAAAAATGGAGTTATTTAGCCTACTTAGAAAATTTAGCTGGAGTTTCAAAATTTTGGACATAAATGAGCTTAATACTTTAATAACAATATCTCTGAAACAAAATAACCATAAAACCCTAACTTTCTTCAGAAATTTCATAATAGGGTTTCAACTTGATAACTTGAAATCTAGTTATAGGATTACTATAAAATAAATCTTTTGTTTTAAGATTACTCATCACCTTTCAAAGTGTCAGTGGTAAGCTTGCCACCTGTGGAAGCTTCATCGGCTATCTGATGAAAGGACCGGCTGAACAGTGCAGAAACAAAGGACAAGAAGCTGCTGCCACTGCCAGAGTTGATATAAGAGAAGGCAAGAGCTACCGAAGAGATAAGCAAATAGCACACAACTTATTGGACGAAGGGAAAGTCGATCGGCCGAGCATGGTAGCAATAACCAGGCAGAAGCTTCAGGCTAGAGAAGATATTCACGCAAGGAGAAAAGCTTGTGCTGGAAGGCTTCGAAAATAGCATCGAAGAAGGAAGAGACGTTGAAAAAATTGGCAAAAACTCACTAGAGAAGAGGAACATTGATGGAGAGGAAGAAGAGTGCCGGAGTGTAAGGAAACTTCGGGAGAGTGAAGAGAGTGAAGAGAGAGAAAAGCCAATTGAGATATTATATAGCATAAGGCAAAAGGGAAAATTTACATTTTAACTCAGTGAAAACTTCAATGAAGTCCTCCTATACAAAGGAATAATTTCATTTCAGCCCCAATGAGATTGTAAACTTTCACTTTAGTCCATAGGAAAAATATATTTTATTCTATTTTTCTTATTTCCATTCATTGAGGTATTACAAATTCTTCCACCCAACAAAGAACTCGTCCTCGAATTCAAGAACATACTTATAAGAAAAGAGAATTCATACCATTTGATCATACAAACAACTGGGGGTATTTACTCATCATGAGGGACTCAGGCTCCCAAGTCATCTCTCTGTCCCTATGGTTTTCCCATAGAACTTTCATTGATGGATATTCTTTGGAGCAGAGCTTTTTAATTTGTCAATCAATAATAGCTACAGAGCGCTACTCAAAAGTGAGGTGATTGTCAAGTTGAATTGGAATTTGAGGAAGAATGTGTGATGGATCTGGAACATATTTCCTCAACATAGATACATAAAAGATAGGATGAATGCTTCCTAACTCAGGAGGAAGATTTAGCCTATAAGTTACAACACCAATCCTGTTCTCAATAGGAAATGGACCTACATACTGGGGACTTAACTTTCCTTTTTTGCCAAATCTCATTATTCCTTTCATGGGTGATACCTTTAAGAACATGTGATCACCTACTTGGAATTCTAAGTCTTTCCTCCTCCTATCAGCATACAACTTTTGGTGACTTTGAGCTATCAATAATTTCTCTCAGATGGTTTTCGCCTTTTTGTTTGCATCTAACACCAAGTTCGGGCCCAATAACTTTGCTTCTCTAGTTTCAAACTATCCGATTGAAGATCTGCACTTCCTTCCATACAATGCTTCAAAAGGAGCTACCTGAATGGTAGAATGATAACTGTTGTTATAAGCAAATTCAGCCAAAGGTAAGTATTTCTCCTAGCTGCCTTCAAACTCAATCACACAGGCCCAAAGCATATCTTTTAAAACTTGAATGGTCCTTTCGGACTGGCCATCTATTTGGGGATGAAAAGCTGTGTTGAAATGAAGTTGCATTCCCAAAGTTTCTTGGAAAGATCTCCAAAATCGGCCAGTGAACTAGTACCTCGATCAGATATGATTGACAATGGAACTTCATGCAGAGATACAATCTGATCCAGGTATGGCTAGGCATAATGGGAGGCTAAATAAGTAGTTTTCAACGAAAGAAAGTGGGCACTCTTAGTCAAATGATCCATAATTACCCAAATTGAATCATAGCCTCTTGAAGTTTTAGGCAACCCAGTAACAAAATCCATTGTCACCCTCTCCTATTTCCACTTAGGCACTTCTATGTTCTGGTGCAATCTCGTGGGCTTTTGGTGTTCAGCTTTTACTTGCTGGCATGTGAGACATCTAAAGACAAATTCTACTATGTCTCGCTTTATCCTTTCCCACCAATAATTCATCCTAAGATCTTGATACATCTTATTGCTACTAGGATGCATGGTATAAGAATATGAGTATGCTGTGTGTTGTTGCAAATTAGAAATTTTAAGTACCTATATGCGACCATGAAAAATCAAAACCCCCTTTTCATTCCGTGACAAACCAGACTCGGGCTGTTACTCCATCTTACTCAACAATTTGCTAAAGTTGACATCCTAACTTTGTGCTGTAATGATTTGATCAACTAATGGGAATTGCACTTGCACATGGACCAAAAATATCCCCGGTTCTACTATTTGTAATTGAACTTCACTAAAGACCAATCCTGGAGGCATCACAATAAATGGTGTAATTACCACCACTAGTGGCTAAAGCCAATATTGGTGCTATAGTCAAGTACTCCTTCAATCATTGGAAACTTACTTCGTATGCCTCTGACCACTCAAATTTAGCAGTCTTTTGAGTCAGTTTAGTCAGTGGAGCTGATATGTGAGAGAAATCTTTTACAAAGCATCGATAATATCTGGTCAAACCTAAGAAACTATGAATCTCTATGACTGAAGTGGGTCTAGGCCAATTTTGTACTGCTTCTACTTTCCTTGGATTCACACAGATACCTTCTTTTGAAATCACGTGTCCTAGAAAAGTTACACTGATTAACCAGAACTCACATTTAGAAAATTTTGCATAAAGCTGATGCTCTCTAAGAGTCTACAATACCAATCTCAAATGCTATTCATGAATCTGGTCATCAGGGGAATACACCAAAGTGTTATCAATGAATACAATCACAAACCGATCCAGGTAGGGTTTAAAAATCTAGTTCATTAAATCCATGAAGGCTGTAGAGGCATTAGTTAACCCAAAGGACATCACCAAAAATTCATAATGGCCATATTGAGTTTGAAAAGCTATCTTTGGAATGTCCTTCTTCTGGATTCGCAACTGATGGTAGTCAGATCGCAAGTTAATTTTTGAGAAATATTAAGCACCTTGAAGTTGATTAAACAAATCATCGATTCTGGGTAATGAATATTTATTCTTCACGGTGACTTTATTCAATTGCCTGTAATGAATGCAAAGTCTCAAGGTTCCATCCTTTTTCTTTACAAATAGTACTGGGGCTTCCCAAGGGGAAGTACTAGGACAAATAAAACCCTTATCCAAAAATTCTTGCAACTATACCTTCAGCTCTTTCAATTTAGTTGGTGCCATATGATATAGAGGAATGGAAATAGGAATGGTTCCAAGAACCACATCAATGTAAAATTCAATTTGTCGTTCTGGTGGCATCCCTAGTAATTCTTCCGAGAAAACATCTTTAAACTCCCAAACCACTGGTACACTTTCAACTTCCAGTTCTATTGCTTGAGTGTCTTGAACATATGCTAAATAGACTTCACATCTTCTTTTTATCATTTTGCTGGCACATAGAGCAGAGATTAGGTTGATGGGGGCATCACCCCTATCTCCTTGGAGTATAAGAACCTTTTTATCTGGTATATGGAAGCTGACTAACTTATTACGACAATCAACATATGCATGATAAGTAGATAACCAATCCATGCCTAAAATGACATCAAAATCTACCATATCTAGTATAATCAAGTTAGTAGGTAGAATTATACCACAAACATTTATTTCATAAGAAGAAATCATTTCACAAGCTGTCAATGTCTGCCCCAGAGGACTAGATACTGATAGTTGTGACTTCAAAGATAATCAGGATTTCATAAGTTGTAGGGCTAGATAAGTGGTCACGAAGGAGTGTGTTGCACTTGAATCAAATAATACATAAGCTGAAATAGAGTCTACAATCAATGTACCTGTAACAACTGCATCCAAAGTTTACGCATCCTACCTCGTCAGGATAAACACTCATGTAGCAAATCCAAATACTAAAGGTCTGGAGGATGGGGTGCCACTTGACGTCTCTACGGCTTTAGCACCACTAGATGAAGCAGACAACTGCGGACAATTTTTCTTTATGTGACCCACTTGGCCACATTGAAAACAAGCTCCAGTTGAAAATTTGCAAACTCCTGTATGTGCTTTTCCATAAAATTGGCACAACTCTGATGCCTCATGTCTAGCTGAAGCAGAGGAGCCAAAACTAGATCTCTTAGAGGAAAAATGATGAGGAGCTAAGGTGCCTGTAGGTCACCTAGAATGGGGTGTACTTGAGGCTATTGATCTTTGTCCCCTTGTATCTCCACTAGAACCTTGAGTCCTAGATTTTTTTCTTGTGCCTCCTTGGATTTCTCTACCCCATCTTCTTTTTTTGAGCCTTCGTTCAAACTAAATAGCCCAGCTATAAACTTGTTTATAAGTAGTATCTTCGGTGAATGATATGGCATTGAAGTATTGGTCATTAAGTCTACTCACAAATTGCCAAGCCTTTTCTTGCTCATTAGAAACCATGCTACTTGTAAATTGTGAAGGTGAAGAAATCGAGTAGTATGCTTCGAGATCGATAATCCCCTTGTTTTAAATTTTGAAATTCCTACATTTTCACAAATCGTTATTCAGTAGGAAAGAATTATTGCAAAAAGGCCATATGAAATGCTCTCCAAGTGCTTGCCTCACCTCCTGAAGATATCTGACCTTCCCAACCTTGAAACCAAATGGCGACGGTATCATCCGGCTGGAATTCAACTAGCTGTATTTGTACTTCATTCGGGCATTTCAAGACTTGCCATAACCGCTCAATTTCATTTAGGAATGCAAGGGATTCCATCTTTGACCCAATTCTCGAGAATCTTAAGGGCTTGAGTATTTGAAATTCCTTCAAATAATTGGATAGGTCCATAGCAGGAGGTGGACCTTCCTTGATTTTGAGTCCCTTAATGGTCATCTTACTCATGAAATCCACCATTAAGTTCCTAAACTCTGCAAACCAAGTTGGAGTCTCAAAAGAAGAAGGACCAGCTGAAGTCCCTGATGTAGAAGGAGCTCTTTGCTTGTGTTTCTCTTCATGTGGTACTACCTCTACTTCTAGTCCTACCCAACCCCAAGGAATAGTCTGGGAAGAAGATGATTATTGGGGTATTTCTTTGGATGCTTCTGCTATTTGACGTCCGCTTGGGAATCACATTTTAGGAGGCATTATCCTATATTGGAACAAGAAGATTGATTTTAGATAGAAATCAATATACACACTTATAAAATTGGAAATTTAGAGAAATACAAAGATTATCAATATACATTCATGATAGGGTGATTTCGGCTTGTCATGGCCGATCAAATTAGAAATTTATAAAACTGAGTTATCTAACTACTTGTAGTATATGGCAAACTAGGTCGAACCTAAAGATCATTTGTTAGATGATATCAATCAATTAGGAGCTGGAAATAAGGGGGGTTGGCAGAAAACTACACTAACAGAAACTAACAAAACATGCAGAAAATGAAAACAAAGATAAACAAAGCAATCAGCCAAGGGAATCAACTTGAGATTAATGCTTCCTTAATCACCAAATATTCATTCAATTGTTGTTAATCATAACAAGGATCCCTGAAATGATTGATAAGTTCAATGCAGAACTCAGTCACAAACAATCCATCAAGATCTCAATGCATTGCTTGGTTTTCCTATCCTCTTCTAAGGTGAT
>JANHAO010024973.1:0-11469 GCA_026873985.1 Saraca asoca
TGTGCAAAATATTGTTTACAAGATTGGTCTCTCCCTCCCTTCTGCTAACAAGGCAGTCCTATTTATAGAAGAAGGAGAGCACACAAGTATTCAATGCATCTAATGCTAACTATAGTTGTGTTACATCAATTAAATGGGAAAAGACACTAAGAGGTCTGTATTTCAAAAATGGGCTATGAAGCAGGCCTTCTTAGGCTGACAAGTAGGCTTTGTAGCTGCCATTGTGTCAGGAAAAGATGTTTTGCTGTCTCAAGCGAGAGCTTCTCGAGGAAGCCATTTTAGGCTTGCTGCAACGAGGGGGCGAGCGTGAAAGGAGTGGTCATTGATCTATCGTCCGAGCCTGTAATCGTAGAGTCGCGCAGTCGCTGAGGCGTGGTCTTTCATACCACGGTCGAGTGAGACAGTCGGGACAGGGTTTGACGCCTGATGCGCTCGTTGCTGTTTGCCTGAGCTCTCGAGGACTATTTGCTGAGACGCGAGAACTGACATTTGGGTCCTCGGTGACTTGTCCGAACGAGGGCATTTCCGATGTATAACAGTAGCTAAATGTACACTTCTATTGTATGCTAATTCCACATAAGGCAAATATTGTTCCTAATTCTTGAAGTTTTTTAGGATGATAAATCTTAACAATATAGATAAAGTCCTATTCATTACTTCGATTTGTCCATCGATTTATAGGTGAAAAGTGGTAGAAAACAACAATTTAGTTCCCAACTTGCCCTAAAGAACCTTCCAAAAGTAGCTTAAGAACTTGACATATCTATCTGAAATAATACTCCTAGGCACTCTATGCAATCTCACAACCTCTTTAAAGAATAAATTAGCAACATGTGTAGCATCATTAGTTTTACTACATGGAATGAAATGAGCTATTTTAGAGAACCTATCAACCACAACAAAAATATAGTCCTTCCCCTTGTTGGTTCTAGGCAAACAGGCACAAAATCCATGGAAATGTCCACCTAATGGTTACTAAGAATGAGGAGTGAGGAATAAAGATCATGAGGCATGATTCTAGATTTAGCTTGTTTACAAGTTAGATAATTTCCACAAAGATTTTCTACATCATACTTTATGCCTAACCAAAAGAAGTACTCTTGCAAAATAGCCAATGTTTTAGCAATGCCAAAATGTCACATTAAACCCCCATGAGAGCTTCCCTAACAAGTAATTCCCTCATTGAACCTTTAGGCACACATAATTTATTTTCTTTGAAGATAAAGCCATCTAGATGAAAATACTTTCCAAAGGCTACCTTCTTGCAAGCATTGAACACACTAGCAAAATCATGGTCATCCACATACAATTTTTTAATATGTTCAAAACCTAACAGTTTAGCATGCATAATTGAGATAAGGGTATCAGCTACCATATTCTCTTTACATTGCTTGTATTGGATGGTGTAAGGAAATGTCTCAATGAATTCCATCCATTTTTCATGTTGATGGTTCAACTTCACTTGCCTTTTTAAATGTTTCAAGGATTCATAGTTGGTATGGATGACGAATTTCCTTGGCCATAACTAGTGTTGTCATGCCTCCAAAGCCCGGACCCAAGCATAGAGCTCTTTGTCATATGTAGGATAGTTGAGGGCTGCTCCATCAAGATTTTCACTAAAAAAAATGCAATGGGATGTCTTTCCTACATCAAAATAGCTCCAATGCCAAGTCCCAAAGTATCATATTCAATTTCAAAAGCTTTAGAAAAGTCAGGAAGAACAAGTAAAGGGCATAAGCTAATTTCAGGAAGAACAAGTAAAAGGTAGAAGTTAATTTCTCTTTAAGCAAAACAAAAGCTTTCCCTTGCTTACTCTCCCATTTAAAGCTCGCAAGCATGATGAAAATCAATGAATTGGGAGTTCACATCATACTGAAGGCTCGAACGCAAGTCGTGGTAGTACTAGGAGCTGATGATTTGAATCGCAAGATTCAATGGTGGAAAAGTTACTACAAATGGTGCAGCAATTGGAGAAACATCGCCTAGCTCGGGGCTATTCAAATCGTTATGAGCAAAGGATACCTTTTTTCAGGGAAATCAAGATAGAGCCTCTCCCTCACAGACTTAAGGTTCCTGCCATCCCGCCACCGATGGGGGCAGCGATCCATATGACCATTTAGACACTTTTAACATCCAAATGGATCTACAAATAACCAATCCTTTGGTCAAATGCCACGTCTTCCTAGCCACTCTTGGAGACATACCTCGAACGTGGTTCAAAAGTCAACCAGCTTGCAGCATCGACAACTGGGAAAAGTGCCAAAGAAGGTTTATTAATCAATATAGAGCCCTCAAAAGGCAACTCACACCATCTTGCCACCTCATAATAATCTTTCAGCAAAGGGATGAATCACTGAAAGATTACATTACGAGATTCAGGTGTAAGGTTAACAACGTGGAAAATCCCTCTGACAACAGCATCCTAACAGCAATCTCAATAGGGTTTTACAAAGATGGGAAGCTGTATGAAAGTATATATAAATCACTAGTAAGGGATCTGGGGGAATTCTATAAGCGAGCTACCAAGGAGGTTAGATAGGAGTAGATGTTCACCCCAAAGAAACTCAGTCAAAGGAATGAGGTGAGCAGCTCTACCCAGAGCTAGAGCAAAAGAAGAAGTAATGGCAGGAATGGAAAGATGGGCTAGAACGATGGCGCCGATAACCAACCTACAAAGAAGGCAGGAAGGAGCAACCTCAACCTCAAGGTCACCACAACACCTACAGCATCTTATCCAATACCCCAAATAGGATACATGCAACTGAAAAGCATAGGGAGGATTCGAGCAACGTAGACCCATAAAGACTCCAAACAAGTTTAGGGATGCTGGTAAGTTTTGTTCTTATCATAATGAAATTGAGCACAACACTTCTGCATGCAGGTCACTCAAGGATGCCATTAAAGATCTAATCAGGAAAAGTCACTTGAAGGACTATGTAATGTAACCTACGAGACAACGGCCTTAACAACCCCGCAACTAGCACAGCGGCCATCCAATAGGCTGAGCAGGAGCAAATGCCTATGGTAAGAACCATTTTCACAATCCATGGTGGGCCACATATTGTAAGCACTTCGAATAGGTTATATGAATGCTATGTGCGAAGTGTGAATCATATCTTGTTCATAGATTGTGAATCTAAAAAGCCTGCCAAGAAAGCCCGGACCACTTCTAATAGCATCACCTTCATAGATGACGATGCACAAGGAGTTTAATCCCCCCACAATGACGCATTGGTCATTCAAGCTAAGATTGGTAATGCTGAGGTACGGAAGATCATGCTAGACACCAGTAACTTAGTGAATATCATGTATAAGAAGTGTTACAAACAGATGGGACTGAGTGAAGGCCATTTGAAGTCTTCCCTAGAGCCTTTTTTTAGTTTCACAGGGGATGCAATATTTCCAATGGGGCAGGTCAAGCTTCTTGTCACCTTAGGGGACCCGAAATGTCAAGTCACTATCTTGGCAGACTTCTTGATCATTGATTATCCTTCGGCGTATAATGTGGTGTTAGGGCAACCTGCGATGGACCATCTAAACATTGCCATGTCCACTAGGACATTGACTGTATAGTTCCCAACCCCCAATGGAGTCGAGTGTGTGCAAGGTGAGTAGCATACAACACGACATTCCAGCATACAGCACGACATTGCTATGAAGATGCCACTAAAATCAGAGAGAAAGAGAGAGAAGGGTCAATGTAGTCTCTAACGGAGAACCTCAAGCTCCGAGCACAATAGGGGTTAGTCATGACCTTGACCCCCATGACCTAGATGCTAACAAAGAAGCTAGCCCTATAGAGGAACTCAAGGATGTACGGGTCAATGAGACAAATGCTGAGAGATGCCTCAAGCTGGGAAAAAACTTGTCTCCTGATGTAAAGGCCCAGCTAGTCAAATTCCTTAAAATGAATCTAGACGTTTTTGTTTAGAATCATGAAGACATGGTGAGGATTGATCCCAAGGTCATGTCATATAAGCTGAATATAGACCTTCACCACAAGCTAGTTCATTAGAAGAGGAGGCCGATAACTGTTAAGCACTCTATCACTTTGAAGGAGGAGGTGGATAAACTTCTAGCCAAGAAGTTTATCTAAGAAGCTCCCTACCTAACCTGGGTGGCTAATCCCATGCTAGTGAAAAATAAAAATGGAAAATGGAGAACTTTCATCGATTTCACCAACCTCAATAAAGCATGTCCAAAGGATAGCTTCCCTCTACCAAGGATTAACTAACTTTTAGATACAACGACCGGGTCACCAGCTCCTCAGCTTCATGGATGCCTACTCAGGGTACAACCAAATACCCATGAAACCCCAGGATGAGCAGCACACTTCATCCATCATAGACCACAGGCTGTATTGTTATAAGGTGATGCCTTTTGGATTGAAGAACACAAGGGTGACCTACTAGTGGCTGGTCGAAATGATGTTTAAAGAACAGATTGGGAAGACCATGGAGGTCTATATGGATGATATGCTCATGAAATCTAAACAAGTCATAAACCATGTGAAAGACTTGGTCAGACATTCCAAATTTTGAGAAAATTCCAAATGAAATTAAATCCACTCAAGTGCACATTTGGGGTGGCTTCAAGAAAATTTCTTAAGTTCATGGTCAACAATAGAGGAATTGAGGCAAACCTTGAGAAGATTAAGGTGCTCATTGACATGAGATCCCCAATCAGGGTCAAGGATGTACGGAGTCTAAATGGCTAGGTCATAGCACTCAACAAATTCATTTCCAAGGTAACAGACAAAGGCATCCCATTCCTTGATGTACTAAAAAAGGCTAAATGATTTGAGTGGACTGGGGAATGCAAAACCGCTTTTCAACACTTAAAGGAATATCTGAGTTGAGCTCTGCTACTATCTAAACTAGAAGAAGATGAGAAGCCCATTCTTTATCTAGCAGTATCCCAGCACACTTTTAGTGCAGCCTTAGTTTAAAAAGAAGGTGGAGCTTAACTCCCGATCTATTACGTAAGCAAAAGGTTGCTGAACGCAGAAATGAATTATTCACCGGTGGAAAAGCTTGCTTACTGCCTTGTGATTGCTTCAAGGAAACTATGGCCTTACTTTTAGGCACACACTATTAAGGTGCTCACTCAGTTCCCACTAAGACAAACTTTGTAGAAGACTAACATCTTAAGTTACCTGCTTAAATAGGCTATTGAGTTGGCCTAGTTCGATATCCATTACAAATTGAGGTCGATGATTAAAGGGCAAGCCTTGGCAAATTTTATCATAGAATTTATAAGACCTGCAGGGGAAGAAATGGAGACCTTAAAAGGCACATATTAGGAGCTTTTTGTAGACGGGTCTTCATGTAAGCAGAAGGCCAGGCAAGAATACTTTTGATCAACACGAAGGGACACAAAATCCTCTATGCACTAAGATTTAGATTTTGAGCTACCAAAATGAAATGAAATATGAAGCACTACTCATAGGACTCTGCCTGGCAAGGGAGGTGTGAGCTGAAAACTTGAAGATATTTGATGACTCTCAGCTCGTTGTCTATCACATAAAGGGTGAATATCAGATGAAGGGATTAAAGATGGTTATCTACATTCAGAAAGTTCAAGAATTACTCAACAATTTCTAGAGGTATGAAGTCAGTCAGATTCCATAAGCTCAAAAGGCACATGTAGACACACTAGCTCGCCTAACCGCAACCAAAAACACAGATTTCTTGGAGGCAATCCTGGTGGAATTTCTTCCATCACTGAGCATTGAGCAGAAAGACATTATGATGTTAACTATTATGGCACAAAACTCATGGATGAGTCTGATCTTGGAGTATTTATAGGGCAGCAAGCTACTAGAGAATAAATCGGAAGCATATCGTGTGCGAGCTTTAGCTACTAGATACTGCATCATCAATTACATGCTCTATAAAAGGGGGTTTTCAGCTATGCTACTCAGGTGCATCAATGGCCCTAATTGTAACATTGTCCTAAAGGAAATTCATGTTAGTCACTAAAGAAACCATGCTAGGGGCCTATCTCTAGCTCAAAAAGCACTCTGGCAAGGGTTCTATTGGCCAACCATGAAGCAAGATGTAATCGACCTTGTCAGAAGATGTGATAAGTGCTAAAGGTTTGCTAAGGTTCTGCGAGCTCCACTAGTGTATCTTCAACAAATGGTCAACCCATGGCCCTTTGCAATTTGGGGCATTGACTTGATCAGACCTCTCCCCATAGGCCGTGGGAGCTGCAAACATGCAGTAATGGCTGTTGACTATTTCACAAAATGGGCAGAGGCAAAAGAATTGGCCAAAATTTCCTCCTCAAAAATTGAAAAATTCATCTGCAATAACATTATTTGCAGATTTGGGGTTCCCCAATAGATTGTAACTAATAATGGGACCCAATTCAGTAGCAAGCAATTTATCAAGTTCTGCAATGACCTCGGGATTGTAAAGAGTTTCTCAGTAGTAGACCATCCTTAGGCCAATGGACAAGTTGAAGCCATACACAAGATCATCAAATAGATCTTGAAAACAAAAATAGGGGCCAGAAAGGGAGCATGGGTAGACGAGTTACCGAAAGTACTCTGGGCTTACAGAACCACAACTCATAGCACCACAGGAGAGACCTCCTTTTTGATGGTTTATAGATATGAAACTATGATGCCAACAGAATTTGAAGTAACTTCACACTGAAAGGCCACTTTCAATCTAAAGGATAATAACCAGTTACTCACTGTGAATCTTAACCTTATCAAAGAAGTGAGGCATATAGCTCGCCTTAGGATCACGACCTATCAATAACGGGGTCACGAGATATTAACCAAAAGGTCTAAGTTTGAGACTATAGAGTAGGCAATCTCATGTTGCGTCTCATTTTATCGGGAGCTCACAAGGCCACTGACAGGACACTAGGTCCAAATTGGGAGGCCTCATACATAATAAAGGAGAATTTGGGAATAGAGCTTATTGCTTAATGAATGTAAATGGGACTGAAGTTCCTCAAGCCTAGAACACTGAACATCTTTGGGCATATTATTAATAAATTCAAGCTTGGCTCTATAATTCTATATCAGTATTTAAATCTCAATAAAAAAGCCCAAAGTTATCTCCCTCAATCCTATGTTTATTGTAAATTCTCTGATATATCTTCAAAGTATTACTCATGAAGGAAGTTGATCTCAGAATAATTCGACCAGTACTTAGTTTGGCCATGCTAGGACTAATAACTCGACCAGCACTCGGTTAAACCACATTCAGGTTATCAACCTGACCAACTATCTTGGAAAGCTAGAGAAGTCATGGTTTGCCAGTAGAAGTCCATCCATGTTAACAATATGCAACCTACTAAGGTCCATCCATGTTAACAATGTGCAATCTACTAAGGTCCATCCATGTTAACAATGTACGACCATCCATCCATGTTAACAATGTGCAACCATCCATCCATGTTAACAATATGCGACTGTTCATCCATGTTAATAATGTGTGATTTATCGGGTATTCAACTTGATATAGTCCACAGCTAGCTTATTAAGCATTCAGGCTATCAGCTTAACTAGCTATCTTGGGAGCTACAAGGGCTACCACCTACTAATCTAGCATTCGGGCACAAAGCCATGGTTTGCTAACAAAGTATTCGAGTATTTGACTTAGCAAAAGCTCGAAGGGTTAATCAACTAGAATGAACAAAGTTAAATAGATTTATTTCAAAGTAAATAGCTCATACAAGTTCATCAAAAAATAATTACTTTTATTACAAATGATCTATCTAGTGGAAGAACATTTAAAGTGTTCAAAAATAAAAGCCTAAAGTTAGTGGCACAATCTATAGAGAGGTTAAGGGCCTGAATGAGTCTTAAAGGGTCGAAAAGTTAGTGTAAGGCACGAAAAAGTCTTCTATCATTTATTCATCAAATCCTACTGTAGCTCTTCCCTCGACCTGTGAGATACCTTCTACCTGAGTATCACCCTAAGCAGGAGAACTCCCACCACCAGTCTCTACACCCAGAGTTGAAGCTACCCTTGAGTCATCCATAAAACACTGGATAATTGCTTGATCATCCCCATCAAAAAAGGTGAAGTCCATATCTAGGTGCTTTTTCCATAGAGTAAATAGAAAATTATCCGCGATATCGAAAATCGTAGTATCTTTAGCTTATGCAATCATAGCAGCAGTCTTCCTCTGACTTGGGTAAACTCCTTCTCAACTCAAGCGACCTTATCTTTGGCTACTTCCTCCTTCTTTTCAGTAGCTTAAGTCCATCTCACTATCACGTCCAACTCACCTTTTAGTTACCTTAGCTCATTAGTAGTTTTATCAAGCCTTGAGATAAGGTTAGGTGTCCGCAAGACAAAGTGTCCTGAACATCCTTCTTGGCTACCTCAACATTCTATAGCTGGGTCTCATAATGTTGCAATTTTTTCCTTAACTCTAATGCCTCCATAGTTGAAGCAGCCAAGTCACATTCGAGCTTGCTCCACTCCTCGTCCCAGGATAAGATCTCATCCTTTAACTTGATCACCTCAAGTATGCCCTAAAAAGACCAAAATGGTTAAATTACCCACCAAAGAAGTGAAAAGTTGAAGAGAAAGAATTATATTTACTAACATATGATGGCAAACTATCAAGCCCATCAAGTCATCACCATGTGTGTCTTCACACTCCAGTGATTTTGTACGGGTTCCCAAGACCTAGCCTATATGCTTGTGAAGGAAATCATAATATTCCCTTATCTTGAGACCCAGACTATCGGGTCGTTCTTCTAGTGCATCCTCAGACTCCTCCTATTATGAAGTGGTAGCTACCTCCTTCCCTTTGTTAGCTCTTTATTTTTTAGCAAGAGGCTTATCCGAAGACTTTTCCCCATGGCCAAGAGACCTCGTTGGACCTCTTATGACCTTAACCACTTCTAGCCACAAAACAGGGACTAATGCCTGTGAAGTCTCTGCTAGACTGCCAAAGAGGAAGGACGACTAGCATGAACAGAAGTTGGAGTGGTGACAGGCCTGGACTTGGCAAAGGTGGGGCCTTTGAGAAGATCAAGTCTCACTATAGTTGCATGCTCCCCGAACTCTACGAAAATGACCTCTCTAGCTCTGCGAGCTTTGATATCTCTCACACTATCGAAAAGCTTGATGTTAAGGGCAAGAGAGAGCTTATGTGACCGTAAGAGCTCCTCATCAAACTTTAAGTCATTCTGAAGACCCTTAAAAGTAGCAAAGTGGTTGAACACCTCAACTTCCTCCACCCTTAGCACTAGCTTCTCCTTCTCAGCTTTGTTTGCAAGACACAACAGAGGTTCAAACTTGAAACAAAGAAAAATAAGTATCGAAGTAAGCTTACATCCCTTCAGCTTGCTTACCAAGACTCAAATCAAATGCAAAGTTTTGAAGATGACGTAGGGAAGGGCAGTGGATGTAAAACCAATAAGTCTTATAGTTTCCTATATTAGACTTCCCCTTAGCATCCCCTTGAGGTAAAATTTTCTTGTAATCAGATAAGTGGGTTAAGAGGTAATAAATTCCATCTCACGGTTCAGTACTCTTAATACTATAGAGGTTACAAAGAACTCTAACCGAAAGAGGTAGAAGGCTATTCCTAAGGTAGAAAAGCACAAGGAAAGTCAGTTAAGAATATGAATTTGGGGTCAGTTGAAAAGAGGAAAGCTTCAACTTGTCCAATAAGTCAATTATATAAGGGTGGACCAAGAATCTGAGCCCAACATTAAGGTGTTGAGTACTAATTGCTATAAATCCCAAAGGAGGAAAGGCTGCATGGTCATCAGAAGAAGGTGCTATGATATGGCAGCCCCTTGGAAATGATACATACAAGCTATTCCTTCGAGCTTGCTAAACTTAATGGTCGAGGCGTGATGCATAAAAGGTGAATGATCCAAAAACCCCTGCTTATTAACAGTTTAAGGATTCCCATCAGAGTCAGAGCGAGTTATGAACTCCTCCACGACCTCACCACTCTGAGAGGTTGCTTCTTCTATGACATAAAGTTACTCCCCACTCCCTTAGAGGATTCAGTATCTTCATCACTTCCTACTTGGTGATCGCGGTGTCTATGAAATGAAGACATCTACACATAAAAAAGACAGAGAATGAGAAATGATTAGGTCACAGAAGGCAGACCGTCCCTAAAGCTAAGAAATCTACTCTAACAGAGGTCTTCCTATGCAATAGGTCATACATGCCTCAAATCACCAAGTTTAAGACCCAAACTCTAGAAAACATGGGGGACTTGACCATTAGGCCGCTAAAGCCCAAAAAACTGATGAAAGGCTTGAAATGACAATTGAAAACCCTAGAGCCTACTGATGAATCAACCAGATGAACTAAACACGATAAAAGAAAATGCACAAGTGAGCAGGTTCAACTAACATTCCAGATTTTTTCAATGATAAGCAAGTATACCTCACACAAATTACAGAATAAAGACACCCAAAAACCAAAAATCAAAAAGAGAAAACTCATTGTGTTAACCAAAGGAGAAGGCCTAAAGCATGTGCAAAGCTAGTTCTCAGTGATCTGAACCCAAACCATGAGCCTAGCAAGCTGGAATAGCACTAATGGTAGCAAACGATGACGAACAGTTATAAGTTTGATGGAGAGAATGAGAAAGAAGAGTTTGGAAGCTTCAGATTTCAAATGATAATTGAAAGGGGGAAAAGGGTTTTTCTTTAGTTTATATCACACACAATCTCACCATTGGATCAAGGAATCGATTAACTACCCACAATCTAACGGTTCGATAAATGCCAGCAGTAAGTTATCACTAGCTTGGCAAAAACATTCACCAAAGGCAGAAATAATCACATGGGCTAGTGGCAAAAACCTAAGAGTCATGGAGAAAACAAGTAGAATTATGTCAAACAACCTATAAGATTGTAGATCGCAAGCAACGAACTATAGCTCTTAGTCCACTCTAACTGAGGTGCAGCTCTCATTGCACCTACCTGAGCACTTGATAAGCGAATAAAATACCTATAAAAATGATGAATATCACTTCTTAATTAGTTATTAATTTATGGTTTTCGATTTACTTTTACTTTACTTTTGTTTGTTTGCTCTTGGTACTACTCTAGTCTACTTTTGTCTTTCAGGTAAGTGAAAAAGGCTCCAAAAAGAAGATAAAAAGGTGAAGAATGAAACACACTTGGGTCAAGAAAAGTTAAGGATGAAGATATAAAAGATCAAGATGAATGTGCAAAGGAAAGCACAAGAGAACCAAAATTCCAGCACGGAACACGGCTTTGCCGTGTCCCCAAACACGGTCGTGTTCCAAGCCAATTCCTGCGGCCTTCTAGAAACCAAAACAGCCTAAAACACAAGCAACTCGTGCTGCCAAACATGACCGTGTTCTGAGTCTGAAAAAGCCTATAAATAGCCATCCAAGGAGCTAATTTGAGAAGCCATCAATTACTCTTGCTTAGGTCTTTTAGAATCCGAGTTCTCTTATTCTTTTAGGAGTTTTTCTCATTCTAATTAGGGTTTC
>JANHAO010024974.1:0-11474 GCA_026873985.1 Saraca asoca
GCCTACTCTCGTGGTTTAGATTAATTTAAACCCTTTGAGATCTATGCAAACTAATTCAAATCCTAAAGAAACTTAATCTACTTTCATGATTAAAATCTTTTTATTCAACTATTAGTTTTTCGGTGATAATCTTCTCATTTCAGTACTTCAACTATCTATCTAAGACAAGATAAAATATTGGCTAAATACTTTATCAAGAACATAGCAGACATAATAGTTGAATCAAATTAAATCAGGTAATCACAATAGAAAACAAATTAATAACATTAAAGAATCATAATTGGGCTATTCCAAATCCTAGAATAAAGATTTACTTCGACAAGATAGAAATAAAAACCATATTCATTAATGAAAATAATTGCATAATGTTTAAAACAAAGAAAGAAAGAAAGAAAGAAAAGATGAAAAGATGAAGATGAAAGAAGAAAACTATAATGAAAGTAAACTATGATTGTTGCAAGAACTTAAAACAAAGAAGGAATCCTAAATTGAACTTAAAGAACTCTCAAGAAAATAAGAAAACTCATGCTTTAAGTAATCTTAATTAAAGAAAACTAATGAATGACTAAACATGTCTTCAGGCTACTCAAGATCAGCTATATATAGCAATTTTTAGGCTTGGAGCATGGCTGTGCTTTGGGACACAAGCTAGCCATGCTCTAGGCTGGATGATTCCACATGCTTGCATAGAACACGGCCGTGTCCCAGGACATGGCCAGGCCATGTTCTATGCTGGCCTCTTCAAATTCTTCAGCTTTCTTCATGGTTGAGATGAGTTCTTCACATGGCTTCTTCCTTAGCTTTTTCTTAATCCAATTGTGCTTCGAACTCTTGCTTTCATCCAGCTTTCCAAGCTTTTTTACTCACCTACAAAGAAATAATAAAAAACACAGTAGTATCGAAGAACAAAGACACAAAACTAAAACAAAAGGATAGAAAAATCACAAATTAATAACAAATTAAGGGGTAATGATCATCATAATAATGTGCATTTTGCTCGTTTATCACAAATATGATCAACTGTCCTTTTAATGTGCCTTAAGACCCTTTTGGCAGCACTTAAATGAGACATACTTGGTGCTTGCATGAATCTAGAAAGAACACTAGCATTGTACATGATGTCAAGTCTTGTTGTTGATAGATAAAGCTGGCTACCAATTATGCTTATATATTAAGAAGCATCTATTTTGGAGTCTCCATCATCTCTTGAAAACTTTTGATTAGCCACTAGTGGAGTAGGGACATGCTTGGCTTTATTTAAGTGGGATCTTTTTAATATCTCACAAGCATAATTTTCTTATGAAACAAATATGCCATTATCACATTTACATATTTCCATCTTAAGAAAATAATTCATCTCACCTAAGTCTATCATTTCAAACTCCTTTTTCATGCTTAGTTTAAACATGTTAATCAGACTTGGATCAACTTCTATTATCAACAAGTTATCAACATACAAAAAGATTACAAGTTGGACTTCACTTTAGCTCTATTTCATATATAGGGTGGCCTCACTTTCACTTTTGTAAAACACCTTTTATAGTAGATAGTTGTAAATTCTATTGTACCAAGCCCTTGGGGCTTGCTTTAGGTCATAAAGAGCCTTACTCAGCTTGTACACCTTGTATTGGTCTCCAACAACCTTAAAAACTCCGGTTTGTTCAACATAAATGTCTTTTTTATGCACATCATTGAAAAGAACTGACTTAACATCTTGATGATAAATCTTCCAATGTTACTTTGCTAGTAAGGTCGATAATAGCTTTATAGTGCCACACCTAGCAATTGGTGTAAAAGTATCAATAAAGTCCACTCCGTATTGTTGTAAGTATCCTTTCATAACAAGCCTAGCTTTAGGTTTGTTTTTTGAACCATCATGGCTTTAATTTAGTCCTATAAACCCATTTAACATCTAAGACCCTTTTATCACAAAGCCTATCAACCAATAACCAAGTTCCATCCTTTTCAATAGTAGTAATCTCCTTCTCTATTGCAAGCCTCTAACTAGAATTATTTGAAACTTCATTATAGTTTGATGGCTCAAGTGCAACTATATTGCATCTTTCATAGATATCAATAATAGATTGGGTATCTCTAGTAGGGAAGTCTTCATCATTATAATTATTTGAATTTTATGGCTTAAATAGTTTACATGTCATGCCATTAATGATATTACTCTTTTCAACTTTAGCCTTCTTTCAATTATAGCTTGCAAGTTTAGCAAATTAGATGTCCCTATTGAGGACAATTTTCATTGTTTAGACTATAAATTCTATAGCTACTATAGCCCATGAAAATGCCTTTCTTGGACTTTTTATCTAGCCTATCTTTCTTTGCTTCTAGAAGAAGATAATAGCATCTACACCTAAAGATTTTCAAGTACTTAACTAAAGGTTTAGCTTCAAACCATGCCTTATGTGTTGTTTTTCCCATTAATGCCTTGGTAGGTAGCAAATTAAGCAAAAATGAAGCAGTATTCACTATTTTTGCCAAAAAATTTTAGAAAGGTTTTTTTTTTCATGCAACAAACATCTTGCCATCTTCATAACAATCTTATTTTTGCTCTCATAGATTACATTTTGCTGTGGAATATAAGGAGCTATTAATTGATGAAGAATTCCTTCATTGTCATAAAAGGCTTTGAATTCTTTAGAAACATACTTAGTCCTATTGTCTGGTCTATGTATTTTCATTTTACATCCTGATTGCATTTCAGATATTCATTTAAAATTTTAAATTCTATAAATATATGTGACTTGTTCTTAAGAAAGAACACTTAACATATTTTTTAGACATCATCAATGAAGAGTAGAAAGTACTTGCTACCACTTAGAGAAGCAACACTTATTGACCCACACACATCACAATGTATGAGTTGTAATTTGTTTGTTGCTCTCTGAAAACTCTTAGAAAAAGGTATTCTAGCTTAACAAACTTCGCAAGCACTAGGATAATTTTGAACCATGGGCATATCTAAGACAAGTTCTTTTGAACCCATATTTTTCATGTTTGTGAAGCTATCATGGCTTAGTTTTTTGTGCCACAAGTCAAAGTCACTAACAATACTTAGATAGGCATAAATATCAGTATGTTTCCAATTAAGTCGAAAGCTTTTGTCTTTCATTTTAATAGTCATTAGTTTGCTAGCCGAAAGATCATATATAACACAAGAAATGTTTTTGAAATGTAAGACATAATTTTTTTTTCAAGCATTTAGGCCACACTTAACATGTTTTGATCAAATTTGGGAACAAATAAGAGATTTTTAATAAGTTTGGTACCTATAGGTGTGTACACCATTATTACACCTTTCATCTTAATCTCTAAGAGCTATCTATTGCTAATTATAACTTTGAAGTTGTATGACAGGTCCAACTCCTTGAAGATGGTCAAATCATTTGCCATATGATTATTGTAACTATTGTCTTTTAGCCAAGTACCTTTGCCATTATGCCTAGCATAGTAAGTGACAGCAAAAAGCTTTTCTTTATACTTATCTTGCTTATTAACAACATGAGCCTATTCTTCTTGATGATTTCCCTTATTTATGCACATTTTTTTCAACATGAACAAGCTAATTACAAGGTCTACATTTTATATCTAGTCTCCACCAACAAAAATTTTCTGTATGGCTTCTTTTCTTATAGTATGGACATGAAGGATCTTTGCCTTTCTTATCTCTATCCTTGCTACCATCAATTACTTTATTCTCTTTACCTTTCTTTCCATAGAGTTCTTCTTGGAACCAATTTTTGCTACTTGTTTTGCTTAGAAAGCACCCTCAGTTGATTCCTCTACCTTTATAGCTCTTTTTTGCTCTAGAGCTTGTAAGCATTTTCCACTTCAGAGAGTGTCATCTTTGAGATGTCTTTAGATTCCTCCAAAAAAGTTATTTTGGCTTCAAACTTTTTAGGAGGCTTATGAGAACCTTCTCCATAACTCTTTTTTCAATTAATTCCTCTCCAAGAAACTTGATTTGATTTACCACCCTTATAAACTTGTCAATGTATTCCTTGATAGTCTTATCTTCCTTCATCTTGAGAGTTTCAAATTCTCTTCTTAGGTTTAGGACTTGCATCTGTCTAGGCTTTTCATTCCCTTGAAGCTCCTTCCTCAAGGTCTCCTATACTTTCTTAGGAGTATCACAGCTTATGATCTTGTCAAGTATTTCATTAGCTACACATTATTAAATATAAAAAATAACTTTGTATTTCTTTTTAGTTTCCTTATTGTGGTGCTTCATCTAAGCCAAGTAGGATTTGCTCATTGTCTTGGTGGATCTCTACCATTTTTAACTATATACCAAATATTAAAAGCTTTTAAAGATGCCTTCATCTTGATAACCTAAATAATATAGTTCTTTCATGTAAACATAAGAGGAGAAGGAGTAGAAAAACTACTAAAAGCTAAGGATAATATTTAGGGTAAGTTACAAGGAAAGTCTAATTTTTTAGTGGAGAAAGCCTTTTTAGTTTTCTCTCTTTACACACAGCTCTCCAAGATCATTCAAGCTTATGATACCATGTTCAATAATGTAAGACAAAGAAGCATAAGTAAAGAAGAATGTTTTGGTTAAACTATATTGGCTTTCTTTGATAATTCAAACTTCTATTTAAATTTGGCATAGGAGCAGAAGTATTCAGCTCTATACATAAGTTTGATGATTGAAATAAGTAAAAAACTAAAATTTCTTACAAAAATATGGTTGATATAACTTTAACACACCTAACACATCTGATTTAAGTAAAACTAGTCATTAAACATGGGACAAAAACATTAATTTAAAGTATATAGGACAATCTCAATTGTTTAACAATATGATAATTACCCTGCACCCATTTTTAAAGATTCAACCTACAGACAAATATCTCATTTATTGATTTCTTTCTTGTCACCAACTCAAGAATTAGTGTCCCAAAGCTATACATATCTCCTTTTCTTAATCTATGCTATCCCAATCCACACTTTACATGATAAAAAGTCCACCAGATTGATCAATTCTAATAACTTTGCATTTCAACTACTCAAATTAAAGTTAGTATTGCAGTTACCAGAAATGTAGTAAATGTATTGTCATAATATATGTAGGCAAACATATATGCACTTTTATAACATATTTTGTGGAAATAGACATGTAGAGTGGTAGTAGAGTTACATGAAACATGAGTACTGGAACCAATAAGTTAAATTATTAGTGATTCAATCCTAAAACTAATAATATCTATCTTTAGATTTGAAAAAAGTTAACTATTTAATTAATGAGGACATGGGAAACCAAACCAAGGATCACTAAAAAGCTTTACACATTCCAATGGGACCTATAACTAGAGCCAAGGCAAAGAAGATGAGGGAAGCAATTCAAGGTCTTTGTCATATACTTTGGAGATTAATGAGGAGCAAGGCTTTGGGAATTCAAGTATTATTTGTATAGAAGCCATGCCATCCACTTAGCATCTAGGTGGGGTCCATTTTGGCTTTAACATGATAGCCCTTTTAGAGTCACGCATGACTGAATTGTTAAGCATGATTTAGGCTATTTTATTGTATCATTTGTGGGTTATTTTGACCTTTTATTGCATAATTTTTGGGGTTGGTTTTTTTGCTGATTAGGCATGCCAAGCTGTTTGGACTATTTTTATGGTTTGTGTTTAGCTATTTGTAAAGGCCCAAACTTTTTTATTTTTGGTTGTTTTTATTAGATACTTTGGTGGACTTGTTTGGAACATTAATTCAGCCCATCTTTAGTAAGGATTGCTATTAGGGAAGACATGTTTCCCTTACCATTTAGATCTAATCAATTTATGAAACTAAAGTGTTTCTTCATGAGAGAGTGCTCTCCTAGGATTCTAGCAAGAACTTGAGACTTATCAAAGAGCTTGCTCTTTGTGGCATCAATTTTATCACTTATCACTCTCCTTTTACCTCTCTAAAGTGTGGCATAAATATCATTCTTTTTTCATTTCAATTTTGTTGCTGAATTCTTGTTGAATTGGAGTAGCTCCATAGGCATCTCCATGGGAGATCACATTAGTTTGGTATCAGAGCTTCATCTCTTCTAATTTAGGTGATATCTCTTCATTTTCTTCTTATTTATGCTTCCATTTTTCCATAATTTCCTTGCTATTTCCCTTATTTTTTTAATCCAGTTTGATGCATTATCTTCTTACCATTTTGTTGTCCAAGTGTTTGTCAATTTGCTTACTAAAATTTTGCCTCATTGATTGCTTTATTCTGCTTGCAATTTGGTTCAATTTTGGCCTAATTTTTTGTTACAATTTTGTAGAAAATTTTATGTTCATATTTGTCCATTAAGTGTTTAATCTTGGTTTTATTTAATTGATTTTTTTTTGCTCATTTTGTTTCATTTCCATTTCATTTATTTGCTTGTTTTGTTAGAGGTTCTATTGAAAATTCTGTAGAATTTTCACTCTTGCAATTCAAATGTTTGATAATTTGTTTAAGTGTTCTTTGCTTTGTGCTTGCCTATACATTGGTGTATGATTGAATTACATTTCATTTTAGCGTGGTTTGGTGTCATTTTTCCCTTCTATTGCATCAAAATTTGTGTAGCTATCCAACTCCCCTACTAGTGGTTGAAATTTTACCATAATTTGCTCCTACAATTTTATTGTTATCCTAGCTTAATTTTGGTTGTCTTTTGTCCTAACAACACCTTCCTTTTGAGTATACTCATAGGAAAATTATCTTAAGTCAATTATGGTTAAGTAAATTGATCTATAATTGCTCAATTTGTGATTATAAATGCTGGAACAATTTTTGAACAACAAGTTGAATGATTGGAAAAACAAAAGAAAGATGTGGAAATATTAGTGGAAAAGCAAAAACAAAAGAAGAAAAAAAATGTGAAAGAACAAAATGAAAGAGAAAAGAGCTTACAAAAACAAAAAACAAAGAGAAAAGGAGAAATACATGTGTAGTCTTCAATTGTAGAAACAACAAAAAAATTTCTATAACTTTGAGCTCGATTCAATCCACAATTTGAACTTATTTCTAAGTCAATTTTCCACTGTATTCAACTTGAATGTGTTTATTTGGAATGCATGATCAATATTCTAGTTTAGAAACTCAATTTGGAGTGGAATAGCTTGATTTTTTTTTTTTTGCAGCTTTATGGTTTTTCCCTATGACTTTCGGTCTACTAGAAACTTCTAGTTGTTGGTTGAAACCTTATCCATTTTGTTGTCATCCATTTTCCTTTATGCTTCCTTTCCTTAGTCTTTGTTCTTGTTGTTCCATAAGATATTAAAGTTAATTGAATGTTATGTGATATTGATGGCTACATCTTGTAAACTCTAAGATTTTGTCTCTTAGTTCCAATAGTAGACAAGAGTGGTGAAAGGCAAGAGCATTTGTAAGCTCATTAGAGGAAAAACCCTAATTATGAGTGCAAATACAAGTGAAGTGATCCAAACACTAGTGAGGTAAGTGTTTTAGTGTGGTCCATATTACTCTAACCTTTATTTTGTAGAATTTTATTATCAAAAAATAGAGGAAGGTAGCCGTTCACAACTCAATGAAGTTATGTTTACTCGTATAGCAATGCAGGAACAATTTGAAAGAGTGAATATGAAAATTAATGGCCTTGGTGAAAGAATCTCAAATATGGAAAATAGAAGGCATCATCATGAGAGAAGGTCTAGAAGAATAAATGACTAACATGGGAGTGATGAGGGAGATTAGAGAGATGAGGGAGATGAGGAAGAGTTATCCAATTCACACTATGAGACTAAGAGATAAAACCAATGTGGGAGGGAGACATGAAAGACTAAGAAGGAAAGGGTGGATTCTAGCCTACACAACATTAAAATGACCATACATTATTTCAAGGCAAGAATGACCTAGAGGCTTATCTTGAATGGGGAAAAAAGTTGAACTAATCTTTGAATGTCACAACAATTTGGAAGAGAAGAAGATAAAATTTATAGTTGTGGAATTCATGGATTATGCCATCATTTGACAAGATCAACTTATGCAAAGTAGAAGAAGATATTTTGAGAGAGTCATATCCACTTGGGAAGAATTGAACACAATTATAAGGGAGAGATTTGTTCCTTCACACTACTATAGGGAGCTATACCAAAAACTTCAAGGCCTTATCAAGGATCTAAGAATGTTGAAGAGCACCATAAAGAGATACAGAGAACAATGATAAGGGCAAATGTAAAAGAGGATAGAGAGGCTACGATGGCTCAGTTCCTCCATAGTTTAAGCTGAGACATTGCTAATGCAGTATAGCTACAACATTGTGGAGCCAAAGGATATGGTACACATGTCCATGAAGGTGGAAAGACAACTCAATAAAAGGAATTCTTCTAAGTCTGCTCATTAATCAAGTTCCACTAGGAAGACAACTTGGGATAAGAAACAAGAGCAAAAAATGTCAAATTCTATAAGAAGCCCATGGTTGAAATATCTTCAAGAGCTAAAGTAGAAGATTTAAAAGACAAAGGCAAGTTGGAAGTGCCACAAAAGTAAAGAAACATCAAGTGCTTTAAGTGCTTAAGTCATGACCACTATGCCTTTAAGTGCCCTAACAAAAAAATCATGATAATGAAGGGTAATGGGGAGGTTGAATTGGCTAGTGAACATGAAAAAGAGGAGGAAAAGTCTAATTCAAGTAGTAAAGAGAGCAATGAAGTGCTAGAAGTTACAGTTGAAGGAGAGGTACTAGTTGTGAGAAGAGCTTTGAATGCTCAAGCTAAGGAGGGTAGTAAAGAGCAAAGGGAGAACATTTTTCACATTAGATGCCATGTAAAGGGAAAGGTTTGCAATATAATTGTTGATGCGGGAGTTGTGCTAATGTTGCTAGTACAATCATGGTGGAGAAATTGTCTTTGCCTACCTTAAACCATCCTACTCCTTACAAGTTACAATGGTTGAATGAAAGTGGGGAGGTTAAAGTGACAAAACAAGTGTTAGTGGCCTTCTACATTGGGGAATATTAAGCTGAAGCTTTGTGTGATGTTGTTCTCATACAAGCTACCCATTTGTTGCTTGGAAGATCTTAGCAATTTGACAGGCATGTGATCCATGATATCTTCCTAAACTGGTAAAGCTTCATGAAGGATAATAAATCCATTACTCTTGTACCCTTTAACCTAAACAAATTTTGGAATTTCAATTGAAGAGAGAAAAATAAAGAAAATATGAGTAAAGAAAAAGAGAGCAAGAGTGAAGAAAAAAGAAAGAAAGAGTGGAAAAATGAATTGAGAGAAAATTTAAAACAAGAAAAAAAAAGTAGAGTGTATTTGCCAAGGCCAATGATGTTAGGCAAGCCTTATATTACAATCGGCCTATGCTAGGTCTTATGTGTAAAAGAGCTATTTTGAATGTTAATCATGAAACTAATACTTTACCTAGTGCTATTAAGTCGATTTTATAGGAATATTAAGAGTTGTTCCCTAAGAAAGTGCCCCGTGGCTTGCCATCATCAAGGGGAATAGAACACTTTTAAAATAAGCATGGTTTGTATGAATGGTTAGTCATGCCTTTTGGTTTAACAAATGCTCCTAGTACATTTATGAGATTAATGAACTATATTTTGTGTGCTTTCACTGGGAAATTTGTGGCTATCTATTTTGATGATATAGTTGTGTATAGCAAAAATTAACATGAGCATGTTAAGCATTTGAGATGCATTTTACAATATTTGAAAGATGACCAATTGTATGTCAATCTTGATAAATGTTCTTTTTGCTTAGAGAAGATTAATTTTTTAGATTATGTGGTGAGTGGCAATGGTATTGAAATGGATGAGAAAAAAGTAAAAGCCATTACCAACCCCTAAAATCGTAAGTGAGGTAAGGAGTTTGCATGGGTTAGCTAGTTTTTATAGGTAGTTTGTGAGGGATTTTTGAAGAAAAATGTGGGATTTAAGTGGAAGAGTGAGTGAGAGAGAGCTTTTAGTTTGCTGAAAGAGAAAATAACTTTTGCCCCTTTACTTACTCTTTTTGACTTTTCCAAAGCTTTTGAAATTGAATATGATGCTTTGGGACTACCTATTAGAGTTATTTTAATGCAAGAAAGGTATCCCATTACATTCTTTAGTGAAAAGCTTAATAGTGTAGCCCTTAACTTGCCTACATTTAATAAGGAACTCTATGCTTTGGTTCAGGCTTTGAAGACATGGTAACACTGCTTGTGGCTAAGGGAATTTGTCATCCATACTAACCATGAATTCTTGAAGCAATTGAAAAGGCAAGGAAAGTTGATCCACCAGCATGTAAAATGGATTAAGTTCATTAAGACATTTCCCTACACCATCCAAGACAAGCAAAATGAAGAGAATGTTTTAACCATGCCCTTTCTCACAATTATACCCTTATCTTAACTATGCATGATAAATTGTTATGTTTTGAACACATTAAAGAATTGTATTCAGATGACCATAATTTTGTTAGTGTGTTTAATGCTTGTGAAAAGGTGGCTTTTGGCAAGTATTTTTAGTTAGATGCCTTTCTTTTTAAAGAAAATAAATTGTGTGTGTCTAAAGGTTCATGGAAGGATTTGCTTGTTAGGGAAGCTCATGGGGCTTTAATGGGACATTTTGGCATCATTAAAACTTTGGCTAACTTGTAAGAGCACTTCTTTTGGCTGGGCATGAAGCATGATGTAGAAAAGTTTTGTGGAAATTGTATAACTTATAAATAAGCTAAATCTAGAATCATGTCTTATGGTCTTTATACCCCACTCCCCATTCCTAGTGACCCTTAGATGGACATTTCCATGAATTTTGTGCTTGGTTTGCCTAGGTCTAATAAGGAGAAGGACTTTGTTTTTGTTGTGGTCGATAGATTTTCAAAAATTGCTTATTTCATTCCATGTAATAAAACTGATGATGCTACACATGTTGTTGATTTTTTCTTTACAGAGATTGTGAGATTGCATGGAATGCCTGGGAACATTATATTAGATAGAGATGTTAAGCTCTTATGCTACTTTTGGAAGGTTCTTTATGGGAAATTAGGAACTAAATTGTTATTTTCTACCACTTGTTACCTTTAAACCGATGGACAAACCAAAGTAGTGAATAGGGCTTTGTTTATGTTGTTAAGATCTATCATCCAAAAGAACTTCAAGAATTGGGAATAATGTTTGTTTCATATGGAATTTGCATACAATAAAGTGTACATTTCGCTACTCAATTTTCTCTTTTTGAAATCATGTATGGTCTTAATTCACTAACCCTTTTAGATTTATTACCTTTACCAATTGAGTAACATGCTAGTCTTGATGGAAAGAGGAAGGCCGAAAAAGTGAAGTAATCCCATGAGCAAGTGAAGAAAAATATTTAGAAAAGAATGAAACAATGTGCACATTAAGCTAACAAAGGGCACAAGAAGGTGGTTTTTGAGCTAGGTGATTGGGTGTGGCTTTATATGAGGAAATAAAGGTTTTGGCTCAAAGAAAGACCAAACTCCACCCAAGAGGAGATGGTCTTTTCCAAGTGGTAG
>JANHAO010024975.1:0-11465 GCA_026873985.1 Saraca asoca
AATTATAATTTTAATATACATACACATACTAATTAATTAATTATATATTATTTATTATATATTACCATACTAACCTAATAGTCCAATAGAACTAAGTTAACAAATTAATTCAATAAACTGATGGGTTAACACTTATCAGTCCCAGACGCTTGTTGGGTTGGATTATTTCAGACCAATCCTTTGTCAGGTTGGGTCACTATTACCATTTTTCGTATCAATTTCAATTCCAAACGAGGTAAAATTATACCAGTATCAGACTAACTAGTTAAATCCAACCATTTTTTAGACTTGTGGGCAAAATAAAAAATGAGTTACATGGTGGTTAATTTATATTTAAAAAAAAATTCACGAAAATTTCAATTTCACGAGACTACCGCCATAAGAGAACCGCCCCCTCCCCCCTTTGTTCGCAACTTCGCGTCAACTGAGCGCTCCACATGAGGATTCAAAGCTTCGGGCGACGTTGTGTGTGGCTCTCTTACGGCTAGGGCACAGCGAAGAAGCACTTCGTATTTTGTATCTAGTAGTGGAACTCCACATTTTTGACCATGGCTTCTGGTTCACCTCGGAACCGCATCGATCAGGTCCATCCCAAATTTGAATTTCCTGTCTGAACCTTAGGTGTAGTTCACCACCTCATTATGCTTTTCTTCCGCTATTTTTTGAGCATCGGATATGGGACTGATGCTTCCTGTTATTTGTCAGAAGTATTGCCACGAAACCAAGAAAAATTTAAATTTTATCCGTTTGTTACTGATAAAATTGAGCTACGTGATAAGTTCTTTGCAATGTTTTCTTTCTGATTGTCCTGAGTAAGGAATAATATGAACTGAATCCAGGTGGTTTGGAGTTTATTTCCAGCATCATTTCAACTAACCCAACTTTCTACATTGCTTTGTCAAGTTCAGACAAATGTCAGTTTTCTAATGTGGATACTTAGTCGTATTGTTTGCTCATTAATTGTCATGGGATTAGCTCTGTATTTAGTTTTACCAATTTAATGTTTTGCTTCTTACTTGTGTTGTTTGTTCATGTCTGCAGTTTTTTGTTTCAAAGAAAAGGAAAAATGTCTCACCTATTTCTAAATCTGGAAGATCTGAAAAAGGTGGGAGACATACAGATGAGGGGTCTCCAAGTGCTGAAGGAAGCCTGGACAATTACTTGGTTACTTCCGAGGACAATTTTAATGCCAGGCTGTACAGGACTGGTGATTCTTTGGTAAGGCAGGATATAGTGAAAAGAAATTTGGCAGCAGATATTAACTGTTCTCTTGACAATGATTATAAGCAACCTGTTTCATCAGCTCAAGGGCATGAAGTATCTGATGCAACTATAAGGGAAATAGTAAACGAATTACCCAAGTTGGCAGATGTGGTGATGGGAGACCCTGCCCTTAAAGACAATTGCTCAGATTGTAGACAAGATGTGGAGAGCTTGGAGCTCAAACAGTTTGCAGCAGGCCTTTTGTCTTTGTATTGTAGGTACTTTACTTGATCTGTTCGAAAGACCGTAACTATGTGCAAGTATGGAAAATTCAGGCAGTCATCTGTCCTCAGAGGAGATGAGCATCTGGGTGCACTTTTTGTTGATCCATTTCTATTTTACTAATCCATTTTTTTTGCTTCTCTAAATCCGACTACATGTAGTGACTTCCAGTCAAGGATTGATTCAACACCAGGGCTGAAAGTGGATGGCCATGAGAGACATGGTACCTCAACATTACTAAAAAGGAAGATTAGTGTACCCCAAAAGTTGTGTGATACTAGTGGTGAGTCACACATTGGTGAAGAAAACATCTCCAGCGACAAGAAGCTTGAAGACATCAAGTCTGGCATTGTTGGCAATGCTGCTGGTTCTGCCTTTGGCCTCTCTACAAAGGTTAAACCCAAGTTCATTACTATTTGGGTTTCACATCCCAGCAGAATCTTTCTGCAATTTATGATATATATATGTTGACACTGTTTTGAGTGGCAGGTTTCGGATTGTGATGATACTACTGCCACTGAGGCAAGATTGAGAAGATGTAGCAACATTACTAAACCATCTACAAATGTGGCTGAATGCTATACACCGGGATCCTTGATTGTTAAAGCACGTGTTCAAGAGACCCCAAAGTCAACATGTGGAAGCTCAATGTTTTCACCTGGGGAGTCTTTCTGGAATGAGGCAATTCAACTTGCTGATGGTTTGTGTGCTCCCATGGCTAACGATTCTTCACATGCCACTGAAAATTTGGTGGAAGACCAACCTAATATGAAGAACTCATGTAATATAAGAAACCATGATGGCAAGCCAAGGAGAACAGTGGATCAAAGTGAAATTGGAATCCGGAATATGGAAAAGGGTACTCCCTTAAGGTTGAGTGGGCAGCATACAAAAGATTCTATGAAAGAAGTATCCCCCTTGCCTGTTAAGCATTTTGATTTTTCATTTGAGGACAATTACTTGGATGAAAGCACTGCACTACCCTGCCATGTTGATGATCTGATAAATGATAAACAGTATAAATTCAATTCTTTCAACAGTAAAGATATAAAAGTTAGCAAGAACTTCATTATTGGTGGGACATCTTATACAAATGAAAAGATGAATGAAGTGCAAGAGGTTGCTTCAGTTGATGCAGTATGCAAAAAAGATATGTTATCAAACCAGAAGACTGATAGCCTGGCATATAATTCACCCCACAACAAGGTTAGGACAGTGATAGGTGCTCATGAATCTGATGAAACTGCCACTCCTTCAAGCAGTGTGTCACGTAATGATAGTTTAGACCTAAGCAGTTGGCTGCCACATGAAATATGCAGAATATATAGAAAAAAAGGAATCTCAAAGCTTTACAACTGGCAGGTGTGTATATATGTTATGTAGAGCTACTGCTAATTTTAGTGATTTTCTTTACAGTATATTCCATTCCTATAATTGCTTTAGTTTCCTTCTATACGAGGGAAAGAGTTGTTAAGTTTTTGCTGATTCTCGTCCGTCGAAGTTTGCGGCTGTGATTTCAGATCTCACTTTTGAATATGGTTTCTTTCTTTCTTTGCCTAGAATTCTTCTCGTAGCCTTTTTGGCTGTTGAGTATAATTATGCTAATATTATATTTCAAAAACATTTTTATTTGTTAAACACTTTTTTTAGTTTGTTTTAAGTTCAGGAATATGTTAAGTTAGTTAATTAAAGCACAAATCTCTTTTTTTTTTTTTTCTGTATTTTAGGTTGATTGCCTTAAGGTGGACGGCGTCATGCAGCGAAAAAATCTCGTATATTGTGCATCTACAAGGTATTTTTTCATGCAACTGGAGATTAAAGTAAACAAAATTGAGTTGAATTCAACAAAATTCTCCTACTGTCTTTTCCTTTTTCTTCTTATTGATGGGTTTGTTCTTTTTCCTTCCCATGTTCTCTCCTTGTTCTTTATTTGGGTGGGGGATGACATGTATTAATCTTTCTCTTGTTGTCACAGTGCTGGTAAGAGTTTTGTTGCTGAGATTTTAATGCTGCGACGGGTGATATTAACGGGAAAAATGGCTTTACTTGTTCTTCCATATGTGTCAATTTGTGCAGAAAAGGTGCTCTTGTCTCCTTGTTTAGAAACAAATTCTTCAGTAGTTGTTGTTTGAAAGGATTCATTTTTTATTAAATATTTTATTTTACCAAACTTCATATCTTCATCCTAATTTGTGTAGGCAGAGCACCTTGAGCAGCTTCTTGAGCCACTTGGTAAACATGTACGAAGTTATTATGGAAACCAAGGTGGTGGAACACTTCCTAAAGACACTTCTGTAGCTGTCTGCACAATAGAGAAGGCAAACTCATTAATTAATAGATTATTGGAAGAGGGTCGTCTATCGGAACTGGGAATCATCGTGATAGATGAACTGCATATGGTATTCTCAGTCACTACTTTTAGTTATTTGCTTATAAATTCTTCTATATGTAGGCTTTCTGCTTGATTATGATGGATGAACTGCAAATGTTATCAAATATTACAACCCTATTTTTTTGCAAACTGTTTTCTGATTTTCTTGATACTTGAAACTTACCCTTTTATCATTGCTTTTCCCCTAGCAGGCCTTCCCTCTTTTGGTGAGTTACTTAGTTGGTTCTCATGCTTTCTACCTGCTTACTTCTGTTGACAGGTTGGTGATCCAAGCAGAGGTTATCTTCTAGAATTGTTGTTGACAAAGCTTCGTTATGCAGCTGGTGAAGGAAATTTAGAATTGAGTGGTGGAGAAAGTTCAGGCGGAAGCAGCAATAAGGCTGATCCTGCTCAAGGTCTGCAAATTGTTGGGATGAGTGCAACAATGCCTAATGTTGCAGCAGTTGCTGACTGGCTTCAAGTAAGAATAATCACTAATATCTGTTAATCCCAATCCCATACTCACAAGTCAAAACCTTTTGTTGGCTCCTATGTTGTTTACTTGGCCAGAGCAATATTTCTTGTGCTTTCAAGGTGAATTCTGGTGGGGCAGTTATTTTAATCTGTTGATATTTGAGCTGGATAACTTCTACATAAATTTAGGATTTAGTCTGAAATCAAGTAAAGGAGTAAATGTACTCTGAGCCTCTTAAGTCTCAAACTGATGAATAATTGCTCTGCACTAGACATTCCTATTAATGCAACTTTTCTTGATGATAGTCTGATAAATCTGTTATAAAAAATTTGCATGAAGGCAGCACTATACCAGACGGATTTTAGACCAGTTCCCTTGGAAGAATTCATTAAAGTTGGTAATTCCATTTATGACAAGAGTATGGAACTTGCTAGAACGATCTCAAAAGTTGCTGACCTTGGTGGTAAAGATCCAGATCATGTTGTTGAACTGTGCAACGAGGTAGGAGTTTAAGATTCATAGCTGCAACTTACTGGAAATCTGAAATGAGTTAACTGATATGTGCCTTTTCAGGTTGTTCAAGAGGGAAATTCAGTGTTAATATTTTGCTCTAGTCGAAAGGGATGTGAATCAACTGCGAGGCATGTTGCCAAGTTTCTTAAAAAATTTACTGTTGATGTCCATGAGAATAATTGTGAATTTGCTGATATTACTTCAGCTATTGACTCCTTGAGAAAATGCCCTGCTGGACTGGACCCCATACTAGAGGAAACCCTTCCTTCTGGGGTTGCATTTCACCATGCTGGCCTTACGGTATCCTGTTCCTTCTTTCTGTAGTTATGGATTCAATTTAAACTACTAGTACAAGCTTTGGCTGTAGAAGCTCAAATTAACCTTTTGTTTATAGAATATGGAAATGTTGTGAGTTTTACCTACATCTGAAGGCCTTGCTATTCTTGTGTTGTTCCTATAGGTTGAGGAAAGAGAGATTGTTGAAACCTGCTACCGCAGGGGCCTTTTACGTGTCTTAACTGCTACCTCAACCTTAGCAGCTGGTGTTAACCTACCAGCTAGAAGGGTTATTTTCCGCCAACCTAGAATTGGTCGTGATTTCATTGATGGTACAAGGTACAAACAGATGGCTGGTCGAGCTGGCCGAACTGGAATTGACACAAAGGGAGAAAGCGTAAGTCTTCTTTGATATCTTTTCATCCAGTTTATGGGTGGCACTTATTCTATCGGTGTTTTGCTAGGTATTCAGGAAGTTATTATGCCCATATGCCTAAAGTTTTTTCCTTTCATTATGCTTTTATTGTGTTTGGGCATCTTCTGATTTCATCAATTGCTGGGGGTTGTCTTAATCTCCCTTTTTATATCATGATCAATACAGGTACTCATCTGCAAACCTGAAGAGATTAAGAAAGTTATGGGACTTCTTAATGAAAGCTGTCCTCCATTACATTCCTGTTTATCTGAAGATATGAATGGAATGACTCATGCAATCTTAGAAGTTGTGGCAGGAGGAATAGTTCAAACTGCTAATGATATTAACCGGTATGTTAGGTGCACTCTTCTAAACTCCACAAAACCATTTCAAGATGTGGTGAAATCAGCCCAAGAATCCCTCAAATGGTTATGCCAAAGAAAATTTCTCGAATGGAATGAAGACACTAAACTCTACAGCGCCACACCTCTTGGTCGTGCATCATTTGGCAGTTCTCTCTGCCCAGAAGAATCACTTGTAAATATATAATCTTCCATTTTTTTTCACTGAAAAGTATATATTTGTTTTATAAATTAGAATTGGGTTTATTGCAGTATTTGGAATTCCCATTTGTTTGTTCTTGGGATTGTTTAAATTTTGGAAGATATTGATGTTGGGATTGGAATTACTACAATGTTTGGCTGATTTCTTAGGTCGTGCTGGCTGATCTTTCAAGGGCGAGGGAAGGATTTGTCCTTGCATCTGATCTGCATTTAGTTTATTTGGTGACACCGATTAATGTTGATGTTGAGCCAGATTGGGAATTGTACTATGAGCGTTTCATGCAATTGTCTCCACTTGATCAGGTGGGTCTTCTTCTTAGCAATAACCCTTTTTTTTTTCACTTGGTTTTTGATGAGAAACATTCTTTCTGCTGAATTTCTTTTCTGTCCATTTATGGCTCGGTAGCAGATGTAATTGAACCTGTTTGGAGGTTGGAATGTTTGCTTGCATCTGCTTCAAACTGGATGCTTATGCATCATAGAGGTTTTTTTTTTTTTTTTTAAAAAAAAAATTGATTTAGATTAGTAAAATGAACCAAAAATACCAACAAAAATAATAATGACTTCCCATTGTCTTCTACAGATGCCGTTGGTCTTCTATTGTATTATGGTTTGATGTTTTCTCCATCATATACTACCAGTGTTTATTATACTACAGTAATTAAATTATGAGTGAAACATATCTTATTCATTCAGAATTGTATTACATGCACAGTAAATTGGTTTAAAATGGCCTCACTTAGTCTGTCCTACAAATTTGTGCAGAACTCACCTCTACTCACATAGTGAAGTCACTGTCAACTAGACTCATTTTATAAATGTTTTTATATCTTTTTTTAATATTCTTATCTATTATACTCAATTTTGACAGTTTGAAACTAGCTTTCCATCCTATGTTGAATTTATCAGTCTTATTTGTTATGAACTTTGACAAAATTATTAGATTCTTACCATTTTTTTAAAATTATTAATTTTGTTATGTTTGCAGTCAGTGGGCAATCGTGTAGGGGTCACAGAACCATTCTTGATGCGTATGGCACATGGTGCACCGATATGTGCTTCCACCAAGCCAAGAGATAATACAAGATGGTTACACAGTAAACGAGGAAATCAACTTGGGAACTCCAATGCTACAAGCAGCTCAGATGATCAGATACTTCGTGTTTGTAAAAGATTCTATGTGGCTCTCATTTTGTCAAGACTAGTTCAGGTGCTTTTCCTGCTTGCATGGATTCAAAACACCAACTTTGGCATTTTTGTCCTCACTTCTTGTCCTAAATTTGTTTTGAAAGCTCATACTTACTAAAATGCCTGTTAAATAAATCAATAAAGGATTTTAAGGCTAAAAAATTGGTTTAAGTAAAATAGGCACACTTCTATTTTTTCTCTCCACTATCTAAAAGTTTCTCATTTTTCTTGTCTGCATTTTTTTTTTCTCTTTAAATCCTCTCAACTATCTCATTTATTCATTTTTAATTATTTATAAGCACAGAATTTAGTTTATACCCTACTCTGTTTAATTTTTTTTCTTTTTGTACTACAAACTTATATGAAATGCATCATCTTTTACTTTATTTTTATTGTTGACCATGTCTAGTAGTTTGGTATCATTCTGTTGACCTTGTTGCTTTTAATTTCTTCATCTGTTATAGCTTTGAGCTTATATCTTGTCCTGAATAAATGTGATTTTATAAAGGAAAACCCTGTGGGTGAGGTTTGTGAAGCTTTTAAAGTTGCCAGAGGAATGGTTCAAGCCTTGCAAGAGAATGCTGGAAGGTTTGCATCTATGGTTTCTGTGTTTTGTGAGAGGCTTGGATGGCATGATTTGGAAGGCTTGGTTGCCAAGTTTCAAAATCGTGTATCATTTGGAGTCAGAACTGAGATTGTAGAACTTACTACCATTCCCTATGTTAAGGTAAGTTTCCTTAAGTTTTCTGACATTCTGACATGCTTCTGACCGTCAAATAGCCTTTTTGTTTTCATTACCTTCTTATTAGGTTTTATCAGAAATTACAGTTATCAACTGTTCTGTCATTCAAATTGCAGGGTTCTCGAGCTCGAGCACTCTACAAAGCAGGTTTACGTACAACTCTTGCAATTGCTGAAGCATCCATTCCTGAAATAGTAAAAGCACTTTTTGAATCCTCATCATGGGCCACAGAAGGTGATATGCTAAATGTCATTGTTTGTGTCTTTTGCTGATGTTAAGGGTATACTATTGATGTATGATCCCTTATAAATGCTAAACATGGCACGAAACCAATGGCCAAATAATTAGCATGGCAAGAAATCATGGAATTAAATCTTATATGCAGCCATCATTCCCTAACTGCTGTCCTAGGGGCATTTTCAAGTGAAAGGCAATTTTGATGTATTATATTTAACAAAAGGTCAAGTTTGCATTGTGTACTGTTGTCTTTGTTTCACCGCATAATTTTCTTATTAGATGCATTATTTATAATCTTATTATTTACTCTCTGTGAAGCTTCTTGGGTCATGCAGTATATTATCTCCAAAACCAATTCTTAAAACTGTTATATTACTGCTGTAGAATTTTCTTTTTATTGACAGTGATCATCTCTTTTGGAAGGTTCTGCACAAAGACGCTTGCAAGTTGGTGTGGCCAAGAAGATAAAGAATGGTGCTCGCAAGATTGTTCTTGACAAAGCTGAAGAGGCAAGGGTTGCTGCCTTCTCAGCTTTTAAGTCACTTGGATACACCATCCCCCAGTTTGCCCCACCCATATTGTCCAGCGTTGCTCATGATTCCTCCAAGAAAGGATCGGGACATTCCTCATCAGGAAGTGATACAGCTGGCACTAATCATAGCATTGTTGATATGGAGTACATAGCGAAATCTGACAAAGTTGCTTTAGATAGAGGAAAAGAAGATATGATAAAATCATCTAATGTTGGTTTACTGACTACTGTAGAAGAAAAATCAAGCACTGTAATTCTATGCAACTTGTCTACTGAAAAGTCTGTAGTTCCAGTTGAAGGATCTTTAATAAGGAGGAATGAACTCCATGCTACTTTTGATCCTACCAAAAATGCAGATATGACTACCCTCTCTGTTGAATTACATATACCAAATGATAAAACCAGGATACAGGATGGGTGTCTTGCTCTTTTTTCAGAGGAACAATATCAGAAAGAAAATCCATCTGCTGCTAATATGGGTAATTCCTGTCAGAGAGGTCCTGTCAATGCAGTTAGTGGTCCTGGTGGCCTTGATTCATTTTTGGATCTATGGGACAGTACACAAGAATTCTACTTTGATATTCACTACAATAAACGACTGGAACTGAACTCTGCTGTTCCTTTTGAAATACATGGCATGGCCATTTGTTGGGAAAATTCTCCTGTGTACTATGTCAATCTTCCCAAGGACCTTCTATTGTCTGACAGCAGAAAAGATGATAGCTCTTCCTTGAGTGCATCAGATAATAAACAGAAGGTTTCATCTTCTAAGCATGATTTGGAAATTGCTAGCCATAGATGGAGAAGGATTTGTAAAACAATGGGGAAAAGAGATGTCAGAAAATTCACCTGGAATTTGAAGATTCAAATTCAGGTGCTTAAAAAGCCTGCTGTTTCAGTTCAGAAGTTTGGTTGCCTGAATTATCTTGGAAATTCTATGGACCTTGAAATTGTAGACAACTCGTATGTATTACTGCCCCCAATACAACTTAAAGATGCAATTGATATGTCTCTTGCAGCTTGGATTCTTTGGCCTGATGAAGAGAGGAGCTCCAATCCAAACCTGGAGAAGGTATTACAAAGAATTGGACTACACATATACATGTACTGCATGCCTGCATATCTGTTGTGTCATTGTTTGATTGTGATGCAAGGAGATTATTTGTCAGTGTGGTGTTAAGCGGCTGTTCCAATTTTAAGCTGCCTCTGATGTAGAATGATTGATGATTCAGGAAGTTAAGAAAAGGCTATCGTGTGAAGATGCTGCAGCAGCAAATCAGAGTGGCAGATGGAGGAATCAGATGCGAAGAGCTGCACATAATGGATGCTGCCGTCGGGCTGCGCAAACACGGGCATTATGTTCTGTTCTGTGGAAATTACTTGTTTCTGAGGAACTTGTCAAAGTGCTTATGAGTATAGAAATCCCACTGGTGAGAGTCTATGAAGCTTTGGCAAACTTATTTAAGTGTTATATTCAACATTGTGTGATACCAATTTCTAGTGTTTCATACATAAACCCATAAATTTTTAAAAGAAATCTGATATTTAACACATCCATCACTCACCTAAGGCCTTTCTTGGGTAAGCTCAAGGCTCCTTGGACATACACTTGACACATCCTGAAGTTTTTCCTTTGGGGACTTCTGATGCTTTTATCATGCATCATGCTTTGTTTATATGACATACATATTGATATCTGCCTCACACATGGTTAACTTGATGTCCATATATTTTGATTATTTGTGGATGTAGTTCTAACTCTTGATGAACAATGCAATTGTCAGTATCATGTTAACTTTATAATGGTTGACAAGTCATAGTTTCATATATTAAAATTTATTTATTCCATTTATTTCATCTCTTGTCCTTTATTTTATTTGTACTTCAGTGAGACATTAGTTTGACAGCTGTTGCCTTAGCCTAATAGGAAATTAGTAGCAAGTGATAGTGCAGACCCTGAGAAAAGAGTAAGGGGAAAAAAGGAGAGGAAAAATTAACATCTTCCAAAGCTATCTTGCTTCTGGTTTCCTTCATTAGCTTGGTTGGTTACATGCTTCAAGTATCTAATGCTAACACTTGTGTTAGGTGAATGTTCTTGCTGATATGGAGCTTTGGGGAATTGGTGTTGACTTGGAGGGATGCATTCAGGCTCGTAAATTGTTGGTAAAGAGGCTGAGGTATCTTGAGAAGGAAGCTTATAAGCTGGCTGGGATGACATTTTCATTGAATATGCCAGCAGAAATTGCAAAGGTGCTGTTTGAACACTTGAAGTTGCCTGTACCTGATGGGTGCAATAAGGGAAAACAACATCCAAGTACTGACAAGCACTGTTTGGATAGCCTAAGGTATCAACAAAGTTTTCTTTCTTCCTTTTGCATCTCATATATATATGTATGTATATGAAAGAGAATCTTCAATAGTTTTGATGCTTTTTTTTTGTTGTTTTGTGCTCCCTAATGATTGTTGTCTACAATGCCTTTGATCTTTACTGTTAAGAAAATAATTAGGGTTTGTGTCGGAGAAAAAGTAGAGAGAGGGTAGAAAGTGTTTATTATGAAGCTGTGCTTTACTATGAGCTAAGCATGTGTATTTATAATGAAGATATATACAAGAGGAAGAGTTCTAATAGGACTCAAATAGATCTAGACTTATCATTTATTCCAACCTA
>JANHAO010024976.1:0-11483 GCA_026873985.1 Saraca asoca
ATCAAAATAAATTTAGGGCTAAGAGATTAACATTTTAGAATTAACAATCTCTTTAAGGTTAACAAACTCCTTAAGGCTAACATAACCTATACAAAATTCCTATCAACCTAGAAATCTCAAAAAAAAAAATCAAGATAAGAGATTAAAGGTCCAGTACTAGAAATTGAGATGAAAATCTCAATTATCTAGATGAATTCTTCACCTGATTTGATTCAAGATCAATTAGATTGACAAATATAGTGAGGAAGAAGCAGATCATGTGTAGCTCTATTTTTTCTATGTTTTTTGCGCTTGAAGAAGAGAGAAAAATGAAAAATTTGTTATAACTGAAAAGTGGTTAGGGGTTTTTATAGCTATTATAACCATCTGTAACAGAATAACTAACTTTTAGTTTGTGAATCCATTCTTGAATTGATTTAGAGTGGTTACAACTAATGAATCGATTTATGAATTGAATCATAGCATTTTAAAATTGGGTCTTGAATCAATTACCTAATCAATTGAAGACAAAATTCTAACCTTTGGTAGAAAAAAAAAATTTCAAAATTTTTTTTCATGAATTGATTCAAATATATTTTTCACAAGTTCTTCAACATGAATCGATGCATAAATCAATTCACAAAGTGTAAAATAGTTTTACAAAATCTACACTTATAAAAAATATTTAAAAGAAACTTTATTTAAAAAATATTTAATTTTAGCTTTCTTCAAGTGGTTTATTTATACCTCACTATATCAGTTATAACAAATATTCAGTTGAATCAAATCTAATTTGAATTCACTTACAAAATATCGTATGGAAATAAAATAATTGCTAAATCTAATTTAGGATTTCATGAATCACATACTTTGAACTTGCAAAAAAAATCAAAACACTAATATATATTGTCAGATAGTAATATAAACTAAAATTATTTTTCAGTATCAACACCAAGGAAAATGTGTAGCTAGGGTAACCTACACTAACAATCTCCTCCTTTTTGATGGTCACAAACAATTTTAGATGAGATTCAAAGTTTATCAAAAAATAGTTTTTAAAGGATAATAAAAAATTTTAATTCCTTCTCTTTTTAAAATATTTTATTATGTTCATTTAAAATCAAGCTTTAGCTTTTTCTCCCCCTTTTGGCACATCAAAAAGAAATAGTACTGCATTAAGGAATGAAGAAAAAAATAAAGAGTATAGTAGTGATATAGTAAAAGATTAGTACAATTACCATATAAATCAGAGCATTTAATGTCAGGGTAATAAAACCAGAGTATAAAAACATAACAGCAAAAATTTAAGTAATAATTAGATTAAAACTAAAATTGATGTAGTGTTGTAGCTTAATTTTAGCATAGCAATTGTTCTTTCTGATTTTATGATCTTAATCAAATGTTGTTAGGGAAAATTAAGAAATAGAAACTTATAGCTCCCCCTAAGCTATTTACTAGCTCATTTAATCAAAAAGATTGTATTGAATTGATTTAAGATATAGAAGCAGAGTAAAACTATATTCTAATTTGGAATAGTAGCTTTAGAATCGATTTAATTGACTGTATGATGTCTTGTATTGATTAAGAAATTGATTCATGTAGGCAAGATAAAAATTTTATGATTTGTAGAACAAATTTTTGAGCTGTGAATCAATTCAAAAACTCAAATAAATTCTGAAAAAGTTTGAATCAATTCTGGATTTGATTCAAGGTCTAGAAATCAGTTTTTATATAGAGTTAAACTAGAATTTGCTGTTAGATTGCTATAAGTGCTATCAGTAACTAAGTCTATCATAATTTGTACCTTAAATCTTCAAAAAAATATACTTGCAAAACAAAGCTTAAAAAACTCTGATGCCTAAGTTAGATTTTGCAGTTAAAAATCAAACATAACAAATCAAAAGAAAATATCAAAACTATAAGAATTAAAGAACATACATCAAATAATGTAAAATTGACTAACTTAGATCATTTTCTTCTGGGTTCATCATTCCAATTTCCCTTCTGATAAACAAAAACTTCTTTTCATCAAAGGCTTTGTATAAATGTGAGCCAACTAAAAATCTGTTTGAAGAAATTCAATTGAGATGTCTCCTTTTTCAACATGATCCCTTAAGAAATGGTGCCTGATTTGAATGCGCTTAGTCTTAGTGTGCATTATAGGGTTTTTTGTAATGTTTATGGCACTTGTTTTGTCACAAATTATGGTTATTTCCTCAAATTTTAGTCCATAGTTTGAAAGTTGCTTCATCTAAAAAATCTGGGCACAACAACTTCCAATTGCTATGTACTCTACCTCAATAGAGGATAATGAAACATTGTTTTGCCTTTTACATGACCAAGAGATTAGTGAGTGGCCAATGAATTGTATCTATCTTACTCCCTATGTATTCTGCATCAAAATAGCCTAAAAGGCTACAAGTATTAGACCTGGGATACCAAAGTCCTAAGTGTTTGATTTCTACAAGATATCTGAAAATCCTTTTAATTGTAGAAAGGTGTGACTCCTTTGGGTTAGTTTGATATCTTGCGCAAACGTAAGCACTTAGCATAATATCAGGTCTACTTGCTATCAAATATAATAGACTACCTATCATGCCTCTAAATAGAGTAGGGTCTACACTTTTTCCATTCAAATCATGGTCTAGTTTTAAAGATAGACTCATAGGTATGCCTATAGATTTGCAGCTATCAAACTGAAATTTCTTTAATAGTTCAAGAGTATATTTAGTTTGGCACAAGAATATATCTTTAGCTAATTGTTTGATCTGTAGGCCAAGGAAGAATGTTAACTCCCCCATCATGCACATCTCAAATTCATTTTGCATTAACTTAGAAAAATTTCTGCATAATTGTTCATTTGTAGAGCCAAAGACAATGTTGTCTACATAAATTTATACAAGCAGTATATCTTTGCCTTTCTCTAATATGAAAAGTGTTGTATAAATATTACCTTTTTTAAAACCTTTCTAGATTAAAAATTTACCAAGTTTATCATACTAGGCTCTAGGAGCCTATTTTAGACCATATAAGGCCTTTTTGAACCTTAAAAACATAGTTTGGATTTAGGAGGCCTTCAAAACCTAGGGGGCTATTGTATGTAAACCTCTTCTAAAATATGTCTATTTAAAAAAGTATTTTTAACATCCATTTGGTAAAGTTTGAAATTTTTTGTACAAGCAAATACCAACAACATTCTAGTGGCTTCTAGCCTAGCTACTGGTACAAAGGTTTCATCAAAATCTATTCCCTCTTCCTAGTTATAACCTTTCCTTTAGAATTATCTCCAAAAGTCACCTTACCTCTATTTATAGATGTGAGAGAAATAAACTTGTCCTTGTTTCCAGTCATGTGGCGTGAACATCCACTATCCAAAAACCATAAATTTATGCTTTGCCTCTCACATCCTTGCAACATGAAGATTATGCTAGCATTGGTGGTACCCACTAAATTTTGGGTCCATTTTTGTTAGTAGACACAGTAGAAATTTTCTTAATAGTAGATGATCTAGGTGACCATACAAGTTTCTCATTTGGTTTCAGCAAATATGTTCCATTTCTAAATAGACAGCCTCTGATGTGATACCCTTTATGATTGTAGTAGTAACAGGTGATATAAGTAGGATTCCATGTCTTAGATTTCTTATAATTCTACTACCTATATCCTAGATCAGTTCTATTCTAAGAAATCTTTTGATTCTGCAGCATATCTTCTAATTTCTTGTTGCTACCTGAAAATCCTTGCAATGTTTTTATAAGGCCTTAATCTTAGATTTATAACATTCACACTATTTACATTATTTTCCATCATTCAACTTTTCAACTAAGATAATTAATTTAGCATTCTCCTTTTCTAGGTCTTTAAACTTATGAATCAAAATTTCTTGCTTATTCTTAAAGGTGATTAATTATTTCTTAGTTTTAACTAAAGAATCATAGAATTTGATACATAAATAATCTAATTCTTCATTATCACTCTCTTCTTTAGATTTATTTTCTAGTTCATCATTAGATTCATTATCATCAAAAGTAGCAAAGAAGGAGTTTTTGTCAAATACCTCAAAGTTATCATTGTGTATGGCCATAAGGCATAGCAAAGCATTATCTTTTTATTCTTCCTCATCAACACCAGTATCAGCCTCTTCATCATCCTAAACAACAAAATTTGATTTCTTGTAGGATGGTCTCTTCTTCTTTCTTTCATTCTCAAGTTGCTTCTTGAAGTAGACTAAGCAATCTGGCTTAATGTGGCCAGGTTTTTGTACATTCAAAATAGGTAGGAACAGTACTAACAGAATTTCCTTGCTCATTTTTATTGTGATTCCTTCTTTGTGGAGCTTATTTCCTTTTGTATTTATTCTTCTTTTCCCTTATGATTCTCTACAGCCTTTTACTCAAGAATGCAATATCTTCTTTGTCAGTTGCATCTACATCACTTTTAGATTCTTTTTTATCTGATTCAAATATTTTTGTAGCTTTGAGTGCTAAAGTCTTTCTCCTTTTATCATCCCCACTCTTTTTGTATCTCCTTAGCTCTAATTCATGCTCTTCTAGGTTTCCAAAAAGCTCTTGAATTTTAAGGATACCCATCTTCAGTGGCTCTTTAATTGCAGTAACCTTGGGTTGCCACTCCTTAGTCAAAGATCTTAGAATCTTGTGGACAAGATCTGCATTTTCAAACTTTATACCTTGGGTTGTCACATGGTTAGTAATTATTGTGAATCTCTAGATTAAATCCTTGATTGATTCACCCTCCTCCATTTTAAACATTTCATATGGTGACATGAGGACATGCACCTTAGAAGTCTTAACTTGTGAAGTACCTACATATGCAATATCTAGTGTATCCCAAATTTCTTTAGTAGTAAAACAATTTGAAATTCTTTCATACTCATTAGGTGAGAAGGAATTTGAAATTATCCATTTTACTTTAGCAACAAGTCAATGCCTTTTTCTTTCATCTTCTGTCCAAAGTGACTTAGGTTTAAGCTTTGCATCACCATTAATTAGTGTCTTGGGTGGTTCATAACCTTCCTCAACTAAATCCCACATGTCCACAATTGTAGATTCAATAAAGTCTTTTATCTTCTGCTTCTAATAGGTATAGTGTTCCCTATTGAAACCAAGAGGTTTATGCATTGGAGGACATTCACACAATAAAAAGAAGTTTGAATCTATAATTTTCAAGAAATCACAAGTATATCAAAAGCCAAAGCTCTGATATCAATTAAAGGTCCTAAATAAAGATGTGATGTAAAATGGATCTTACCCTTATTCCTTTAGGGGAATTTTTTATACACCTTTGATTATTATGAATTCTCTTTGAATTTAACAAGAATATGATTAATTGCTTTGTATCAAGAAGTATAGTAGAAAAATCTATTACAGTATTTGTAAAGAATGTAGTAGTACAACAAAATTATAGATCAGATTTCAAAATAGCATAATAACAAAATGCAAAAAATTATGCAATAAATGCAAGAGTAGAAAAATAGAGATTCAGGACACCGAATTTTTAAGTGGTTCAACTTGAATTGAAACCGCAATTCAAGTCTACTCCATTGGATAATCTTTAACTAAATTACCACTTTTATTATCAAAACATCATGATTAAAATGGGCTCTTAAACTGCTAGTTTGAACATAAGAATTACAGCAGGTTTCTTGTTAACCTATAACAACCACAACATTTTCTATAGGCTCTTGCCAACTTATATAAGATTCCTATTAACCTAGAAATCTCAAAAGAGAAATCAAGATAAGTGATTAAAGATATAGTACCAGAAATTAAGATGAAAATATCAATTATCCTAGATGAATTCTTCACCTGATTTGATTCAATATCAATTAGATTGAGAAATATAGTGAGGAAGAAGTAGATCATGTGTAGCTCTATTTTCTATGTGTTTTTCGCACTTGAATGAGAGAAAAAAAATGAAAAATCTATTACAACTGAAAAGTGGTTAGGGGATCTTATAGCTATTGTAACCATATGTAATACAATAACTAACTTTTAGTTTGTGAATCAATTCTTAATTCAATTCAGAGTGGTTACAACTAATATATCGATTTGTGAATCGAATCATAGCATTTTGAAATCGAGTCTTGAATCGATTACTTAATCGATTCAGGACAAAATCCTAACCCTTGGTAAAAAAAAATATTTTTTGAAACTTTTCTTCATAAATCGATTGGTTAATCGATTCAAATATATTTTTCATAAGTTCTTCAACATATCGATTCACAAAGTGTAAAATAGTTTTATAAAATTTACACTTGTGAAAAATCTTTTTTAAAAAAACTTTGTTTAAAAAATATTTAATTTTAGCTTTCTTCAAGTGGTTTATTTATACCTCACTATATCAATTATAAAAAATATTTGCTTAAATCAAATCTAATTTGAATTCACTTACAAAATATCCTATAGAAATAAAATAATTGCTAAATCTAATTTAAGATCTCTTGAATCACATACTTTGAACTTGTAAAACAAATCAAAATACTAAAATATATTGTCAAATAGTAATATAAACTAAAATTATTTTTCAGCATCAAGATCAAGGAAAATGTGTTGTTAGGGTAACCTAAGATAACAATCTCCCCATTTTTAATAGTGACAAATAATTTTAGATAAGATTCAAAGTTTATAAAAAAAAAAAAGGTTTTAAAGGAGAATAAAAAAATTTTAATTCCTCCTCTTTCTAAAATATCTTATTACGCTTATGTAAAATCAAGCTTTAGCTTTTTCTCCCCCCTTTTTGTCACATCAAAAAGAAATAGTACAACATTAAGGAATAAAGAAAAAAAAATAAAGTATAGCAATGATATAGTAAAAGATTAGTATAATCAGCATATAATATCAAGGCAATAAAATCATAGTATGATAACATAATAGCAAAAATTTAAGTAATGATTAGATTAAAACTAAAAATGATGTAATGTTGTAGCTTAATTTTAGCACAATAGTTATTCTTTTTAATTTTATGATCTTAATCAAATGTTGTCAGGTGAAATTTAAGAAATAGAAAAACTTACAGCTCCCTCTGAGCTATATACTAGCTCATTTAATCAAAAAGATTATATTGGAATTAATTTAAGATGTAAAAGAGTCTTTTTATAATGATAACATATTAACTAGACTTGGTTGGCACACTGCAAACCTTCAATGCACCGACACTTCATATAACAGTCGTATCCGCGTGTCAAAAACGTTCCCGTTTTCGATAGTTATCGACACCGACACTTCATTTACTATGTAAAAATAGCACCGACGTTTCTGAAAATATCGTGTCCCCGTGTCCGTGTCCGCATGTCCTCGTATCCATGTGTCGGTGTTCGTGCAACATAGCTGCAAACTTAGACAACATAACAAATGTAAAGCACATCATCTTTACACAATTAGGTTGTTAATTTTATATTGATAAAACTACATCTAAAATACAAAATGCACCTGAACTACTTAAGTAATTACAATCTTACTGCAAACCACATTACTAACTTTCTTGATCTGGATATATTAAACTATAAAATATATTAAAATTAATCTATATCGATGCTGCCGCTTCAATAATTATTTGTCATGTTTAGAAGGGTTGAAAAAAAAAAAAAAGAACATGGGAAGCTGACGAGTTAAAATATGTGAGAAATGTAGGTTGGGAGGTGAAAAGGAGATAAAAGAAGTCAGATATCGTCGGTAAAGTGGCAATTAAACTATAGCTTTTTGCATTTTTTTTTCACATATTTCTTTGACTTTTGCTTTGGTTAATGTATCCACGAAAGAAAGGGTTTTGTTATTTTAAACACTCCAAAAATTTTGTTAATTTTTATAAAAATTTAAAATAAAAATCATAAAATTTATAGATTTAACATAAAATTATAATTTTTCATAAAAATTCATAAGTATGTGTGGATTTTGTGTAAAATAAATATAAAAAATAACTATATGATTAAAAATTGTAATAAAAAATTTAAAAAGAAAAAAAATTATATTAAAAATTATAATTTTGATAAAAAATTAAAAAATATATATTAATATGATTTTATTTATTTGTTATGAATATAGCATTGATAGTGTTTTTGATAGAACTATAACATTATATTTGGTTGGATAGAATGGAATGGGAATGGGAATGGTAATAAAAGTGGGAATAAGGAAATGAATGCAATGGAATGGTAATTTCATAATTATGTTTGGTAGTGTTAGAAATGGAATGGAAAAAAAAGCAATTAATGACAATAATACCCTTATAACAAATAATTGTAAAATATTATCTAAAAGTAGGGACTTATATAAATATGATCAGGGACTTGTATAAAATTTGTTCCAATTTTTTACTTTTCTTTTTCAAAAATTGCAATATGCAAAAAAGACTATAAAAAAAATTACAAAAGCAAAACCTCCTAACATAATATTTTACATATCTTTACATGTTTTAGAAAAATTACCCTTATAACAAAAAAAAAATTTTATGCTTATAATAGAATGTTTCATGTTTTAAAAAAAAAATGCCAAGTTTAAGTTATGCTATCGGTATACTAATTTTATAAGTTTCTTTTTATGTTAGTGTAAAGTAATCTGATACAGAAACTGTTGAAGTTTTGTTGTTGCACTCCTTAGTATATGTATCGAAACAAGTTTGAGGAACCAATAATAATGCCTAACTAAGCACTCCAAATCAGCCATATATAATTCAAACAATTATATGCCTCAATGTCACAAAAGCATGCCAAATACAATTCACAGCCCAATACAAAATCAATTTCTCAATAATTGTAGCAATAGTTTATGCTCAATTTTAAAAATCAAAGACAAAAATAAACACAAATAGTCTCCAACACCTAGATCATGTCTAGGCTATAACATGCCTAACCCAATTTGCCTTATCTTCATCTGGTATTGTAAAGAATACAAATAATAATGTAGAATCGCCAGCAATCATAATAGAAGCAATGTGCTTCTCATCCATGCTTAGGCCCCCCACATTTATGAGTTATGCATAAAGTTCTTCATGCTTAGTATTCAATGTTATTTTAGCTGCCAAACTCCCAACATGCTGGCTTAATTTATCAATTGCCTTTAGAAGGCCACTTTTCAATGATGCGGTCATGTCCTTTAATGCATTCACACATTCATCATCACTGATTTTTCTTTTCTTTCTCTTTTTTGTTGAAGAAGCACTTTCACTTGTATTGCCCATATTAAGCAAATCAATGTATGATGTAAAAGGATCAATGTCATTAATGTTCACAAGCTCCTCTAACCCAACTTGAATATTGTCCATATTTTCATCCTTCATGTCATTAAGAATATCAAAGGCAGATTGCACATCCTTTCCTACTGCTCAATCTTTAACAAAGATAATGCACAATTCCTCAAAATAAGGAAGAGTCTTGTTTCTAAAAATGGATGGTTTCTTGTGAAACTATAAATGCATAAATAAAAAATAAAAGTTATCCAAAGGCAAATAGAGTATATATTAAAAGTAAAGCATGTCTCAAAGGAAAAGTATTACCTTTACATAAGCATCTCATACTTCATTCTCAGTTGTAACACATTTGTTTACATTGTCCTACCCAAATCCACTAGTGGTTGTCCCATAGATCATGTCACACAGTATTTGCCAATCTCTTTTCAAAATTTTCAATCAAAATTGTATATATGGAATGCCCCTAATTCCACTTCCAAGCCATTTTTTCTCCATTGAAGCTTCTAAAGCTATGAAATATCCATTTTTAAACCCATTATCAAGAAAAAATTTTCCATCATTTCTAACCTCTTGAAGGCATTCAATTAGCCTATCCTCTTCCTCTTGAGTTCATACATGTTTCATGGCTTGCGCACTTCCTTGGGTTTGGGGATTTGTTTGGCTTGGTTCTTCCATTATGCCTAAACTGAAATAAAAATTTAGTTAATAATATGCTATATAGATGTTATCAAACTCAATAATTAACTAACAACCAAAATTAGTTCCATCATGACAAGTTAAACATAATTCAAGTTAAAAGCACACAACACAAAAATGTAAAAGTAAACATAATTCTAGTACAAATTCAAATACAAAATACTAATGCAATCAAGAGTCAATCTCTAATAGTAGATGTAACTGAAGTTCATCTTCTACGTCGTGCTCTCTACTCACTCAATATTTCATTTGCTAGATTTGTCCTCCAAGAAGTCTAAGCATCACTTCTCTTTACTATAGGCATTGCATCATCATCACCCTTGTCAAGTCCCAAAAAGAAATAAAAATTGGTGGGTAAAAACTTAAAGATTAAATGTGTGGAATTGAATTAAATGTGGACCTTGCCCCGTATCTCGTTGGAGATTTGTATACAACTTTATTTATTTAAACCAGATCTGAATATTAATAGTAGAATTGATAATTGATAATGTAAATATGCAGATATTAAGAATTAGTAAAGATAACATAATATGAAAATTAAAAGAGATTGAAACACAACTTTTTAAAGTGGTTCAACTTGAATTGAAATCGCAATTCAAGTCTATTCCACTTAATCTTTCATCAACCGAAAGACCTTTTCAATTGATCACAAAAACATGAGGATTACCAGGCTCCTGAACTGTCAGTTTTTACAACAAAACCACAAGAAATTAATAGGCTTCTTGCTAACCTAGAAGAATTAGAAATAGGCTCTTCTAAACCTAAAAGAAAAACACAAGATTTGACAGGTTCTTTCTAACCTATACAAGATTTCTAAATCCCTAGAAATCTCAAAATAGAAACAGAGATAAAAGGTGTAAGAAATACAATACTAGATATTTAAGATGTAAATCTTAAACAAACTAAGATAAGCTCGTATAGAAGATGATCCAAATGGCTTGATCAAAAATATGAAGAGTTTCTTTAGAAAGAATAGAAAATGATGAAGAGAGAATTTTGCAGCTATTTTCTCAAATTCTTTTTGTGTAAAAATCATTTTTGAGCTCTGAAAGAATTAATGAATCAAATCATGAAGATTTCCTGAGAAAAATCATTTATATAAATAGAACAGTTGGATAGTAGTTAGTTGGTTATGACTGCCATAACCGTTTGTAACAAAAAAAATGATTTATTCGTTGATACATCAATGTGACATCAATTACAGTCTATTTATTCATTAATGCATCAATGTGTAATTGATGTATAGTGTATTATTTTTCATCATTACATCATATATGCATCGAAATGGTAAAAAATCAGAAGTTTCGATAAGTTAGTTTGAACTATATAAATCGATGTGACTTCGATTTGAGTTTTCAAAAAGTTCTTCATAAATCGTGTGATTTTGATTTTAAAAAGTTCTTGTATACATCGAATTTACATCGATTTATGGTGCAGAAAATTGTTTTAAAAAATTAATTTTCTTCAAATCTTTTTTCTCTTCTTCTTACTTTTCTGATTTGAAAAGATATGGATCAAGTACTATATAAGTTTATTTACAATATAATCCTAAGTAAAATAAAATAACAAAAGATCAAAAACAATCTTCTTGCATCAAAGTCTTG
>JANHAO010024977.1:0-11475 GCA_026873985.1 Saraca asoca
ATAGGAAAACCAAGCAATGCATTGAGATCTTGATGGATTGTTTGTGATTGAGTTCTGCATTGAACTTATTAATCATTTTAGGGATTCTTGTTATGATTAACAACAATTAAATGAATATTTAGTGATTAAGGAAACATTAATCTTAAGTTGATTCCTTTGGCTGGTTAGTTTATCTTCTTGCTTTGTTTATTTCTGTTTTAGTTTCTGCATGTTAGTGTAGTTTCTGTTAGTGTAGTTTTCTGCCAACCCCCCTTATTTCTAGCTCCTAATTGATTGATATCATCTAACAAATGATCTTTGGGTTTAACCTGGTATTGCTATATGCTACAAGTAGAGTAGTGCAATCTGGTTTTATAAATTTCTAATTTGATCAGCCGTGATAAATTGTAATTAGTCATTGATTAGATGTAATAATTTAGAATCTAATGACAGATTAATCAATTAAACTAGAATAGCAGTTAAACTAGAATTGTAGTAGAAAGATAATTGTAAGTGCAGAAAGATAAATGCAAAAAGAAAATAAAGAACACAAAGATTTTTAAAGTGGTTCCATTTCCATTGAAACCACAATTGAAGTATATGTCCATTGGACAATCCTTAACCAGATAGTCACTTTTTATTACTAAAACAAAAGATTTACCTGGGCTCTTGCAAACTAGTTCACACATAAAATTTGACTGAGCTTTTGCTAACCTATAAATACAAATCACTCTACACCCTCAACTAGTTATAATCAACCTCACAACTAAAGAAGATATAAAGGGAAGATCAGCCTCTTCCTTTGTATCTCAGATTTCTATCAACTTAGAAATCTAAAATGAACCAAGATTAAGAAAATTAGGAACGCAATACCAAATTGAGATGTAAATCTTCATTAACTGGTGTCAGGTTTTCACCAATTTGATATGATAACTTTAATTAGATAATCTTTGGTAAGGTAGAGATGAATCAATTATAACTCTAGTTTTCCTTTTTTTTTTTCGCACTTTAAGATGTGAAAAACTGTAATTTTCAAATGAGGCTGAAGGCTATATATAGTGTGATAATTGACATTTGAAAAATAACTAACTTTTAAGTTGTAAATCGATTCATGAATCAATTTAGAGTGGTTACCAACTAATAAATCAATTTGTTTATGAAAATCATAAAGAAGTTTATGAATGAATTGATGCATGAATCGATTTAACCTGTAATGTAAAGAAGTCATGGATCAATTGCCTAATCAATATAGAAAATTTTCTAACTTTAGGTAAAAATATTTTTCAAAACATTTCTTCATGAATCAATCACCAAATTGATTCAAGTACATTTCACAAGATTTTCAATATGAATCGATTCACATAGTGAAAAATAATTTTTATAAAAGTTTCACTCGTGAAAGGGCATTTGAAAACTTAGTTAGAAAATATTTAATTTTAAGCTTATTTCACTTTATTTATTTCTACATCAATTTATCTATTTTGAAAAACTTATTTAGATTAAATATGGATTAGAACACACTTACAAAAGATCCTAGAAAAAATAATAAAAGTACTAAATCTATAGTAGATCTCTTGAATATCACTTAATCAACTTTGAATTTGCAAAATCAACAAACACTAAAATCATATAGCTAGATCGTGACATTAATCAAAATTATTTTTCAACATCAAAACAGAAAAAAGCATGATAGCAAGGCTAACAATCTCTCCCTTTTTGATGGTGACAAACAATTTCAGATAAGTATCAAAATATGAATACATCAAAATAGAAGAAACCATTTTTCTTGATCATTCTCTTCTCTAAATTTGTCAGCACTCAAGGGAGATTCATCAAAGATAATATGAATTGATTCTTCAATCTTTAAAGTCCTTTTGTTAAAGATACAAAAGGCTTTGATAGATGAAGAATAACCAACGAATATGGCTTCATTAGATTTAGCATCAAACTTGTCTAAATTATTTTTGCCATTATTATGAATAAAACATTTACATCCAAATTCCAAAATAGAGTTCATAAGGGGTTTATTTAAAATAGGTCTAATTAGAACTCTATTCATTACAAAAAGATTTAGGAAGAGGGCTTTTAGTTAAAATGGTTCTAGCCATCTCTCTAAGCATCTATATTTCCTGTCAACTATGCCATTTTGTTGAGGGGTTCTAGATGCTAAAAAGTTATGATTTATACCATTTATCTCACAGAAATCAGTAAAATCTTTATTTTCAAACTCACCTCTATGATCACTTCTTATATTAATAATGGAGTACCCTTTTTGATTTTGAATCACATTTGCCAACTTTTTAAAGGCTTCAAATGTGTGATTTTTATGAGATAAAAATAGGGTCCATGTGAATCTTAAGTAGTTATTTACAATCACTAAGGTATAGAAATTTCCTCCATAACTTCTGATTCTAAATGGACTAATCAGATCTATATGAAGTAGATCGATCCAAAGGTTTGAAGTTAAAACAATATTCTTTGACTTAAAAGAAGATTTTACTTGTTTCCTTTTTTGGCATGCATCACAAAGTTTGTCTTTGATGTAATTTAATTTTGGCAATCCTAGCACTAGATCTTTCTTAGAAAGTTTTCCAATGAAATCCATGCTAATGTGTGTAAGTATTTTGTGCCAAATCTATGAATCCTCATTAAAATTGACCAAACATGAAAAGTCTAAATTTAATTATGAATCCAAATTTATCATATAAATGTTGTTGATTATGCTTCTTATAGGCTTAACTTGTTTATCATTGTCGTTTATGACTAAGCATTTGTTTAAATTAAAATTTACTTGATTTCCCTTGTTACAAAACTAACTAATGCTTAACAAGTTATGCCTTAGGCCTTCAACAAGCAACATATCATCAATATAACAATTTGGTAAATTACCAACCTTACCTATACCTGTCACATTTCCTTCAGCATTGTCTCTAAAAGTTACTTTGCCTCCTATAATTGGTGTGTGGGAGATAAAATTGTCCTTGTTCCCAGTCATGTGGCATGAATAGCTGCTATCCAAGAACCATAGATTGCTTCTTTGTCTCCCATAAACCTACAAATAAGCAATTATACTTGCATTTGTGATACCCAATAAATCTTGGGTTCAAATTTGTTAGCAAACACAGCAAAATTTCTGTTAAAGGTAAATGCTTTGGGTAACCAAACCAATTTCTCATTTGGTTTTAGCACAGAGGTTCCATTTCTATATGGATAATGTATAATATGATGTCCCTTTTGATTGTAGTAAAAATAGGTCATGTAATTGAATTTTCTTTTTGACTTAAGAGTATGAGATCTTTTATTAGATTTCCTTTTATTTTGCCGTCTATATCCTAAAGTAGTCTTATTTTGAAAAATTATTTGATTTTGCAACATATTATTTAGTCTTATCTTATTATTTGTAAAACCTTGTAAAGCCTTGGTCAATGTGTCTATTTTACATCTATGGATTTCACATTGATCACAAACTTTGCTTTCATTCAATACTTTTTTAGCCAAGAGATTTAAATCAAGGTTTTCTTTTTCAATCAACTTAATTTTTTCAAGCAAGCACTCTTTTTTTGCTTTAGCATGCTTTAAATCTTTCTTAGCCTTTGACAATACATTATACAACTCTTCATATAAATCATCAGTTTCAACATCACTATCATTATTATCACTAGAATTAAATTCATCATCATTAGAATAGAAAAAAGATTTAAATATCTCACGGTCTTCATCTTCTTAAGCCATAAGGTACAACAATGCTTCTTCTTCTAATTCTTCTTCTTCTTCTCCAGAATTAGCTTGCTTATCATCCCAAATAGCTAGATTTCCTTTCTTGAAGGTTGGCTTTCTTTTCTTTCTTTTAATCTCCAACTATATCTTCAAGAATACAGGGTAGTCTGGCTTAAAGTGTCTAGGCTTCTTGCATTCAAAGCATGTGGAAGTGTAAGAAGAACTCTCTTGTTCATCCTTATTTTGATTCCTTCTTTTAGGAACAACCTTTCTCTTTTCTTTGTTCCTCTTTTCTCTAAGCAATTTCTGTAGTTTTTTTTTCCTAAATAGGGCTATTTGATCTTTTTTATCAGCCGCTTCATCACTATTTGATTCTACATCATCAGATTCAAATGTCTTCACATCCTTAAGTGTCAAGGTTCTCTTCTTTTTGTCATCACCATTCTTTTTTTTATCCCTTCAGCTCTAGCTCATGCTTTTCCAAATTTCCATAGAACTCCTAAATTGTTGGCATTTCCATGTTAAGTGATTCCTTGATAGCTTTCACCTTAGGTTGCCATTATTCTATTAAAGACCTTAGAATTTTGTACACTACATTTGCATTGTCAAATATTCTACCAAGAAGCATAAGATGATTAATGATAGCAGTGAATCTTTAGATAGGGTCCTTGATCGATTCACCTTCTTCCATTTTAAACATTTCATATTGAGAAACTAACACATGCACTTTAGATGCTTTAATTTGTGTGGTGCCAACATGTGCTATTTCTAATGTGTCCTATATTTGTTTAGTAATGGTACAATTAGATATCCTTTCATATTCATTAGGTGATAGTGAATTTGAAATAATCCATTTGACTTTGGAGGCTAGGAAGTGTCTCTTCCTTTCCTCTTTAGTCCAAAGGGACTTAGGTTTAGCTTGTGGAGTCCCATTCATTAGAGTTTTAGGTGGATCATATCCATTCTTAACAATTTCCCACATGTCTATATTAGTGGCTTTAATAAAATTTCTAATTTTTTGCTTCCAATAGGTATAGTGATGCCCATTAAAACCAGAAGGTTTGTTCAAGAGAGGACATTCAGGTAAAAGTGTGAAACTAGAATCCATAATCTCTTTGAAAATAAAAGAGTATAAGAGATAAAGCTCTGATACCAATTGTTGGTCCTAAATATTATAGAAATCTTTCCCTTTTTTAAGAAATACTCTTTTAGATTTAGATTGGATTATGATTTGTTCTAATAACAATGGAAGCCTTTAAAGAAAATAATCAGAGTATGTTTATTGAATAACAAAGATAGAATTGGAGTCACTAATTAGATATAGTAATTCAGAATTTAATAACAGACTAATCAATTGAACCAAAACAGTAGTTAAAATAAAATTGCAATAGAAAGATAATTGTAAGTGTAGAAAGATAAATGCAAAAAGAAAATAAAGAACACAAGGATTTTTAAAGTGGTTCCACTTCAATTGAAACCATAATTGAAGTGTACGTTTATTGGATAATCCTCAATTGGATAGTCATTTTTTATTAGTAAAACACAAGATTTACCTGGGTTCTTGCAAACTAGTTCATGCACAAGATTTAACCGAGCTCTTGCTAACATATAGATACAAATCACTTTACACCTTCAACTAGTTATAATCAATCTCACAACTAAAGAAGATGTAAAGGGAAGATCAACTTCTTCCTTTGTATCACAGATTTATATCAACCTAGAAATCTAAGAATGAACTAAGATTAAGAAAGTTAGGAATACAATATCAAATTGAGATGTAAGTCTCAATTAACTAGTGCAAGTTCTTCACCAATTTGATCTAAGAACTTTAATCAAATAATCTTTGATAACGTAGAGATAAATCAGTTATAGCTCTAGTTTTTCTCTCTGTTTTTGCACTTGAAGATATGAAAATTGTTATTTTAAAATGAGGCTAAAGGCTATATATAGTGTGATAACTAACATTTGAAAAATAACTAACTTTTAAGTTATGAATCGATTCGTGAATCGATTCAAAGTGGTTACTAACTAATAAATTGATTTGTGAATCAGTTCATCTATGAAGATCATAAAGAAGTTCATGATCGAATTGATGCATGAATCGATTTAGCTTGTAATGTAAAGAAGTCATGAATTGATTGCCCAATCGATTTAGAAAATTTTCTAACTTTCGGTAAAAGTATTTTTCAAAACATTTCTTCAAGAATTGATTACCTAATCGATTAAAGTATATTTCATAAGATTTTCAGTGTGAATCAATTAGTGAATCGATTCATATAGGGAAAAATAATTTTTATAAGAGTTTCATTTGTGAAATGGCATTTGAAAACTTAGTTAGAAAATATTTAATTTTTAGCTCATTTCACTTTATTTTTTTTACCTCAATTTATTTATTTTGAGAAACTTATTTGGATTAGATGTGGATTAGAACACACTTACAAAAGATCCGAGTAAAAACAATAAAAGTACTAAATCTATAGTGGATCTTTTAAATGTCACTTGATCAACTTTGAATTTGTAAAATCAACAAACACTAGAAATATATAGTTAGATTGTGACATTAATCAAAATTATTTTTCAACATCAAAACAAAAGAAAGCATGATTACAAGGCTAACTCTTATACCCAAAATTTCCCTTTATTGTGCTTCTTGAAGAGTGAGATAGAGAATTGGGGATTTTTGGGAATCTTAGGGATTTTGGAGAGAAAAGAGAAATTTCACTTAGTGAAATGGAATGGGATGATGTTTGGGTAAGGTGTTTTGGTGAGAAACTAGGTGAAATTGAGGGATTGGCTATGGTAGATTAGGATTTGGTAAAAAGAGGAGAGGGTTAAGGTAAGAGGGTTCATGAGATTGAGCTTCAAAATCATAATTTTTGCATTTATATTCCCAGAGAAATTGATTCCTAAATTGATTCACATAGCAAAAATTCCTCTTGGAATTGACTCTACCTAATCAAAAGCCTAGTTTAAAATGTGGTCCACTTGAAGATTGTCCATTAATCTTTCAAATTGTAGGAATTGATTCCAACCTTCTAGAGAATGCTAGAGATCCATTCACAGAACATGAACTGATTCACGTTGCTCCAACTTAAAAAATTCTAATTTTTCTAGGATTTCCCCACTTCCAGACCATGAAATTTTAACTCAAACACCTTAATATCTTAAATAACATGAAAAATTCACTTTGATCAATATAACTTTTGCAAAACAAAATGATGGACTATCCGATACCAAAGTCTGTTATTTAATTCAATTCAAAATAATTCAATAAATTAAAAATAATTTAAATAAATTCAAAACAATTTCTAACAATCTCTCAAAAATAAAAAAAGTTTTCCAATTCAATTGTGATAATTTTCTAAAGAATTTAACATGCCTAACTCTCTTCTTATAAATGCAAAATGGTATCATTAAGAGGTTTTGTAAATACATTTGCAAGTTCAAAATCGATTTCAACAAATTCAAAGGTAGTGTCTCCTCTTTGAACATGATCTTGAATAAAATGATGCCTTATTTTTATATGTTTCATTCACGAGTGCATGATAGGATTTTTAGTAATGTTAAAGGCACTTGTATCATCATATTTGATAGGAATGTGATCAAAATTTAAACTAAAGTCTGATAATTGTTGTCTTGTCCAAAAAATTTAAACACAACAACTACCAGTGGTTATATACTTCACTTTCACATGAGCAAAGTCACACTATTTTACTTCTTACTATGCCATGAAACTAATGAATGACCAATAAATTGACATGTTCCACTAGTGCTCTTTTAATCTATTTTACTACCAGCAAGGTCAACATCAGAATAACTCACTAAAGAACTTGAGCTTGCTTTAGGATACCACAACCTAATGTGTGGTGTGTCTACAAGGTATCTTATGATTCTTTTAACAACAATTCAGTGAAATTCTTTCAAATTAGCTTGAAACCTTGCATATATACACATACTACACATGATATCAATCCTACTTGTGGCAAGATAGAGTAAGGGACCTATCATGCCTCTATACATAGTAATGTACATATTTTTACCTCTTTCATCAAGATTTAATTTTGTTGATGGACTCATGGAAGTTCTGAAAGGCTTTATGCTTTCCATATTAATTTTTTTAAGAAATTCCTTTGTATGTTTGGTTTGGCTCACAAGGATCCTATCTTTTGATTACTTAATTTGGAGACTAAGAAAGAAATACAACTCTTTAGTCATAAACATTTCAAACTCTCAATGCATGATCTTTACAAATTCTTTGCACATAGACTCATTAGTAGCACCAACAATAATGTCAACATATATTTGCACCAAATGGATACCATCACCTTTATGTTTAATAAAGAAAGTGGCCTCAACTTTGCCTCTTAAAAAGCCATTGTTCATAAGAAATTTGCTCAAACACTTATACTAAGCTCTATAAGCTTATTTAAGACCATAAATAGCCTTTTTAAGCTTATAAGCATGATTAGGAAATAAGTGACTCTCAAAACTTAGAGGTTGTTCAATATACACTTCTTCCGTAGTTGATCCATTCAAGAAGGCACTCTTGGCATCCATTTGATATAGCATAAAGCCTTTCATAAGCATATGGCAATAACATTTTAATTCGTTCTAATATAGCTACTAGTGCAAATATTTCATAACAATTAATGCCTTCCTCTTGGATATAACCTTCTGCAACCAATCGGGCTTTGTTTCTAATAATAACAACATTTTTATCAAGCTTGTTCCTAAAAATTCATTTGGTTCTTATATCGTATGATCATTTGCTCTTGGCACAAGTTCCCAAACTTCTTTTCTTTCAAATTGATTTAACTCATCTTGTATTGCCAAGATCCAATGCTCTTCATTTATAGCCTTATCAATGTTTTTAGGTTCAATTTAAGAAAGAAAAGCTAGATGACCACAAACATTTCTAAGAGTGTTACATGTTACCCTTTGAGACACATCACCAATAACTTGATCAATAGGATGACTTTTCATGATCTTCCACTTTCTTTGTCGTCTATGACTCCTTTCTTTATTTGATATGTCTATGGTAGAAGGCATTTGATCATTTTTGTCTTTTTTGTCTCCTTTTTCCTTTTTTTTTCTTTCTTGTTAAGGATTTGAATCTTTTTGAGGAAGACAAGCATTTATTTGCTCATCATCATTATCATCAACTTTATGTATGTGGGAAGTAGATTCATTAAAAGTAACATGAATAAACTCTTCTACTAGAAAAGTTCTTTTGTCAAAAACCCTAAATTTTTTACTAGAAGAAGAATACCTAATAAAGATGGCTTTATCAGATTTGGTATCAAATTTTTCAAGATTGTCTTTGCCATTGTTAAGTACAAAGCATTTGCAACCAAAGACATAAAAATGTGATACATTTGATTTTCTCACTTTGTACAAGTCATAAGGCGTTTTCTTTAGAATGTGATCATTGCGCATGGTTCTTGCCATATCTTCTAGGCACTTATTTTTCCTCTTAACAACACCATTTTGTTAAGGGGTCCTAGGAGAAGAGAAGTTATGTTCAATACCATTCTCATTGCAAGGATAAGAAAAGTCATGATTTTCAAATACTCCACCATGGTCACTTCAAATACTTACAACAGTTATTCCTTTCTCATTTCCAATAGACTTTGCAAGCTTTTGAAAAACTTGAAAGGTATCACTTTTTTGATTAAGGAACAATTTTCATGTGTACCTTGAGTAGTTATCAACAATTACAAGCATGTAATAGTTTCCACCACGACTTTTAATTCTTGATAGACTAATCAGGTTCATGTAAAGTAATTGGAATGGTCTTGATGTAGAAACAACATTTTTAGGTTTGAAAGATGTCATTATTTGTTTACCCTTTTGACATGTATCATATAATCTATCTTTGTTGTACTTGAGCTGAGACAAACCAATAAATAAATCATATTTTGAAAGTTTTCCAATAAGATCCATACTTGCATGAGCAAGCCTCTTATGCTAAAGCCAAGAATCATCATTTACATTGACCAAACACTTAGAATCAGTGATAAGCTTGTTGTTACCAACCAATTTGATTTGCTTGTCATTTTTGTTCTTAACTATGCATCATGTGGAGTCAAAAGTAACTTTATTCCTTTTGTCACAAAATTGACTAATGCTAAGTAAATTATGTTTGAGTGCTTTTATCAATAAAATATTTTCAATGCAAGATTGAGGGTCCTTATCAACATTACCTTTATCTATTCTTTGCCCTTAGCATTATCTCTAAAAGTCACATTTTTACCATCAATGGGTGTGAAAGAGAAGAATTTAAACTTGTCATTGGTCATGTGTTAAGAGCATTCACTATGTAAGAACCATATGTCGCTTTGGGAACTTCTACACACTTACAAAAGGAAAATCATTCTTTGGGTGTGGGTACCTAATTAGTTTTGGGTCATTGAGAGTTAGTTCCACTAGATGATCCTTTTGACACCCAAAACATCTCTTTTCCAACATGTATTCTTTTGAGCATAAGAGTGAATGCCATACCCTTTTGTCCACAATAGAAAGACATTATGTGAGATCGATTTCCCATAGTTTCTTAACCAAATAGGATTTTATAGAAATGATTTTTCACACTACCTTTATATCCAGGTCCCTCTTTGTTGAAACCACACCTTTGGCTTCTAAGCAAAGCATTAAGTTTTTGCTTGTCCTTTGTGAAATTTTCAAGCATCTTATCCAAATCATCAATTTTTGACTTGAGACTTTTATAGATGGTACACATTTATGATGAGTTCTTAAGGTTCTCAATTTCTTCCAGTAAATCATTATTTTCCTTTTGCAAAATTTCAATGTCATTTTTTAGAGAAGTAATGATTTTCTTTGAAAGATTAACATTCATTTTAGCCTTAATCAAGTCATCACAAAGTCTAAGATATATAGCATTTACATCATCAAGAGAATTGATAGAGTTATCATTTTTTACCTCATTGTCATTGTCTCGCATAGCCATGAAACAAAGAAATACTTCCTTATCCTTCTTTTCCTCACAATTGGAGTCTAAGTCTGTTGGGTTTCATGGCAGCAAGCACAGTGGAAATTTTTTTAAAATTTGAAACCCAACCACGGATCCATGTGTAGAATATAAACCAGTTGATCCAGAAAATTACCTTTTGCATTGCGTTTATTGCAGAATGCAGCAACACAGGTTATGACTCTTGGCATTACGATTTTGATCCAGAAAAATAGTAACACGGCTGGTCACTCCTTCCTCTCCTATGATGCTGCGGCTTGATGGAATGTTTTGAGATAATCCAAAGAACACGAACAGAAGGCTCCGGTTGATGCAGAATCATGAACACGAAACAACAGATCCGTGTCTCTATAGTATCCACATGTGAGCAAAACAAAACTCCGATTGGATGGAACTGCCTCACACACTACGTCTCTATTAGGAAAATGTCTCTCTCTATTTTAGGATCTCTCAATTCTTTTCTAAAGAAAACCTTTTTCCTCTCACTCAATTCGGCTACTATGAAAATTGTGCCTCTTAATTATGATTATGATGCCTCACTAATCACCTTTATGTTATCTTATATCTCTAAGGTTTTAGTGAGAAAAGACCTAGGCCCAGTCCAACTAAGAGTCCTAGTCCTATCCCAACTGAGAGTCCTAGTCCAATAGAAAGTGTGGTAAGGCTTTTGGGCTTAAGTTATTAAATTAGTCTAACTAATTTTAACAATTAAGCCCAATGTAATATAACATTAATAAAGCCCAATATAATAAAATCTAATATTATATCATAATGGGCCATATTCAAAGGAT
>JANHAO010024978.1:0-11466 GCA_026873985.1 Saraca asoca
TAGAATTACACCCATGTTAATATATCAAATTTAATATATCCCAATGGTATATGTTTATAAATCAAAGTCTTACCAAAATTCTATTGTCTAAATTTATAAAAGGCAAGAATTTTATTACAAAATAATGATAATTAATAGTATTTTTTTCTATTTATGAACAATTTGGTAATAACTAAAATATTATTATAATTCCTCCGAAACATAAGTTTTTTTAATTTAATTTTTGTTTTTAATTTAATCTTTGATAAATTTAATTTTCGTTAATAAAATCCTTTTGTCTATCTATTTATTTTCTTTACATTTTATTAAATAAAATAATGATTTAAAAATTTAAAATTTTATATGATACAATCCAATATTTATGTACTCATTAAATATAACTTATATAAGAAAATTTTTGTAATGTTTTTAGAGTAAGTTAAATTTTTGTAGTTTGTAGAATATTCTACCAAATATATCTTTACCAGATCCTATGTCTTGGCGAGGCTGATTGAAATTAAACTTCTATACAAACTGGATCCTTTTTACTTAGCAGTTATTTAGACCAATAGAATATGAGAATCATGCATAAACAACGTATCCTTGCAAGATTGGTGAATATGGTTTAATTCACTTGCCCAAGCACAAAATGGTTTTTGAGCCACCCTTCATCTTTTAAACGGTAATTTTATGTCCATTTGTTGGGAAAAAATTTCCAAAACTTCACTTTACTCCTGTTGACGTTGGATTTTGGTAATGGTCTAAACTTCGGCCAATAAGGGATTCTTCGGGATCTCTGACCTCTAACCGGTTCAAATATAGTAGAGCAGAAAAATAATCCAAGAAGAAGGGAAGAGCAGAGAATGAGACACAAGGTTTAATGTGGTTCGGCCAAATTCGGATATCACCGGATCCTACGTCCACGATAGCGTGTTATTGAGGTAATTCAGATACAAAGTTACAGTATTCAAGTTTTTCTACTTTAGTAGAGTTTCTGCCTATGTTCTTTCGATCTCTCTCTACAAAAGGCTCCTTCTTCATATTTATAGAGGAAATGAGGTTACAATAATAATTACATGTGCAGTAAATCTATTACATCAGTATTTAATGTACAAAATAGAATATACAGACTGAATCTCTTTTTTCGGCTATTGCAGATTATCTTCTGCAGATGGGCCCCACTTGTCCATTGGGACAGGACATGACTTAGTCTTCTTGTCTGGCGAGCTCCAGGTTACAGGTTACACTTTACTAGTTTGGTCATTTAGTCTGCGCGTCTGCTCTTCAGAATAGGGAGGTCGAGCTCGCTCTCTCATGCACGAGCTCGGCCTGATGAGGTCGCCTCGCGATGCAACTTGATGGTGGGGCAATCTGGACACTCTTTGAGTTGGTCCTTTTGCCGCTCTCAAGCTGCTCGCGGGCCTTCTTGAGTCAGACCAATTTCCACATACAACAACTCCTAATTATCATAAAGTAAAATTATTAACACATAATGTGTCTAACACTATTAGTAATAATTTATTGTCTTGATTAATTAATTTGTTGACGGTAAAATTTGGTTCAGAGCCAAACTCCAGTCAATGGTACGGTTCTTGTTGCCTCAAGTTGCAATCTGTCTTATTTATGCAGTAAATAGAAGTAGACAACAATGGAAGAAGAAGAACAACAATAATAGCAACACAAGATTTTTTAACGTGGTTCAGCCAAAACTAGACTGCACTGGTCCCTACGTTCACAGTTGATTTTATTTATCAATGAAAGTTGCAGGATACAAGTATTTATTCATGAATTCCTCTATTTTGACAGAGTTTCGACATATAATCCCTGGGAGAATCCTCCAATACAATGGCTTCACCCCTTATTTGTAAAAGCAGGAGGTACAAATATAATTTAATAAATTATAAATATATTATATTAAATAATAAATATAAAAGACATATTGGACTCCTGTAAGTCAACTCCTGTAGGTTACTTTTTATGAGCGGGCCCCTCGGATTGCTTTTTACAGTATTGACTTTGCAAGTTCATATTGGCTGCGTAGGTGTTAGAGCTCTCTTTTGAAGCTGAGAATGCGACCTGTGAGTTAGCTGAGAATGTGACCTAGGTATTAGCTGAGAATGCGACCTGGGTGCTAGCTGAGGTAGCGAGCTAGGAGCTAGCGGAGGAGCTTCCATGTGAGGCCATCAACAACCTGAATGACTTAGACCCATCTAGCTGGACTTGGCTTTTGCCAACCCACTTCATATGGTACCAGAAAATACCTATAATACAATTAAAAGTTAATTAAATAACTATTTGTTGAATTAATTTATTAAATAAAAAAGTTTTATTTTGATAAACTATTATAAAATGTTTATAGCTTATAAGTACTATTTTGAAAATCAGATTGAACAATTCAGTTGTTAATTGTAATATTTTTTAGTTTGGGTTAGTCTAAAAAATCATTTTAATGGTCAAATTAATCCAAATTGAAAAACTGATTAATTTTTTTTTTTTACTTTTTGATTCCTTTTTTTTTCTTGGTTAGATTGGTCCAATAAGTCTATATGTAACTAAAAATTAATAAAAAGAAAAGAAAAAATTTAACTCTTAATTGATTTAAAACTCATTAGTTTATTTATATTCTTTATTTTTATACAAAATATGAGTTCATATTTATACTATAGATTACTTATTATTTAATTTCTTAATAAATTTATATTTATAATATCATCTGATGTGACTATTGTTGACATCAAAATTTAGTCAATAAGTTTGTGTCCAATATCACCCCAGACTGTGTTATTAGCATTTTCTGGTACGATGTGAAGTGGGCTGGCAAAAGTCTAAGTCCAACTAGAAGGGTCTAAGTCATTCAGGTCGCTAATGGCCTTACATGGAAGCTCCTCAGCTAGCTCCCAGCTCGCTATCTTAGCTAGCTCCTGGGTCGCATCCTAAGCTAGCTCCCAACTCGCTACCTCAGCTAGCTCCCAGCTTGCTACCTCAGTTAGCTCTCAGCTCGCATCCTCAGCTAGCTCCCAGCACTTAGTTTTAAAAGAAAGCTCTAACACTCACCCAACAAATATCAACTCACAGGACCCACCCTTAGAAAGTAACCTATAAAAGTTGACTTGCAGGAGTCCAAGATATCTTTTACATTTATTATTTAATATAACATATTTATAATTTATTAAATTATATTTGTACCCTTTACTTCTATAAATAAGGCATTAAGCCATTGTATTGGGGGACTCTCCTAGGGAATATACATTAAAACTCTGTCAAAGTGGGGGGAGCCATGAATAAACACTTGTATCCTACAACTTTTACTGATAAATAAAATCAACTGCAGACGTAGGGACCAGTGCCATCCAGTTTTGGTCAAACCACATTAAAAAATCCTGTGTTCCTACTATTCTTCTTCTTCTTCTTCCTACTATCTGCTTCTCTTTATTGCATTTTCAGCCAAAATGTAGCTTGAGATAACAAGAACAACCCAGTTAACTGAGATTTGGGCTCTCCATACGAACTAAATTTCACCGTCAACATTTTGGCTCTAGAAGGAGAGCCTCATCTACACTCTGGTTAATTTTTCGTTCAACCATGATAACTAGAGGAAAAACCACCACTGCAGGAAGATGCAATAACAGCAGTCAAATAGCCTTGATCATTTAGCTTCCAGTAACTTAAATTTGAAATGGCATCTATGGAAACTCTTGGAACTCTCTTGTTTTCATGATGTTCTCTGTTCACGCATGCCTTTGTTTCTTGAGGCTGAAACATTGGTGTCCCTTGTCCGTCAGCCGCTGCATCAAAGCTTTGGTTTCTACTAACAGTGGTAGCAAGCTAGTGCTAAGACAGTTGCAACCAGTGACTACAGAATCGATCACAAGTCTAGATGCTCCCAAGCCTCCCGCAACCACAAAAGTTGCCACGAGGATAGCCCATTAAGGTCTTGAGCCTGTGAGGGGGCCTTCTTCTCGGCATCGATCTGCTTACAAACAAGTGAGCACAAAAGCCATGAAGTAGCTTGGTTCGTTAATAGGCTCACGCTCCAACCATAAGGTGACCCGATGCCACCATATAGCAAAACACTTCAACAACAAACTCACACATTGGCCAAGCTGTGCAACTGGGTTCGCGCAACAGTAACCGTGATGATGGGCACGTCCAGTGATCATGCGCGTCTCTAATAGCAATCTTACATAACAACAGTGCGGTAGCTCCCAATGACAAGCTTGGCCATGCAACAACTTGGAGCTCGCGGCACTGAGGTAAGCTCGCACAATAATGATCTTGGCCATACAGCAACTCAGAGCTCATGGCCATGCAGCAGTTCGTACCATGGCAAGCTCACAGCAGTAGCCCACAACAACTCACTTCAATCATGAGACCCAACAACCATGCAAAACCAAGCTCGATGGTAAGCTCATACTAGTGACCAAGCAACACCTAGGCTTAGTATTCAGCTCGCACCTCGCCATGCAACAAGAACACTCTGATGACAAGCTCATGTTAGCAACATTGTTCTCGGCCTACTTCTGCACATGTAAATGCATTCTGGCCATGCAAGGCTCGGTTTGGACTCACACATTGGCCATGTAATGCAACCAGGTTCGGACAATAGCAACTGGGATGATAGGCTCGTTCTGCGACCATGTAGTGTCTGGATTTGGTGTCAAACTCGTGCACACCAGCCTATTACATCTCGATTCAATAACAGGCTCGTCTAGCAACCATAGTGACTCTGTTTATGATGAGCTGCACAGTCATGCAGCACTCATGTTCGGCGTAGAGCTCACAAGCAAATATGCAAGACCCAATGATGGGCTCTCATATAGTGATCGTGCAGCGAGAAAGCCTCGATGAGGAGCTCGCGCAATGATATGCAGTGTCCGGGTCAGTGCTCACCAACCACGACATATGGTGTTGAACTTACACTACCAGGTAGAGCGTGCTGGCCTTCATGAAGAGGCAGTTGCAGTATTCTATTTTTTACGGAAATAAACATAGAAGTTGTGGTCTTGAAAGCCCTTAGAGTTAGTTACATAATTATGAAGCTGAGAATACCCTTGGTAGCGTGCACTACTTCACGAGTTGAACTCAGTGACATTATTCAAATGGGATTGCAAGATGAAGGCGGAGTCGCGAAAATGAAGTGCATTCCTGCGACCTCTAGATAGCACCATCAATCCTCACGGGCCCAACATCAGCCAATGAAAGTGCAATGGCTTCCAGATAATCCCCTTAAATTTTGTAAGATGCCAAGCTAATAAAAACTCATTGCAGAGGTCTTGTCATACCTGCTCCAACGATGTTATGACTCATATTTGAACAAGCTAAGTTATCATTCCTTATCTGTTTGAATGAGCTGGATATAATTTCTTATCCTTGCATTAAATATTTTATTATGACTAGTTTTTACTCCCTTTTTTCAAGGCTAAAGCTGCACTATTGGGTGCCCAGGTAGGTCGCATAGATGTGCCCACTACGTATCCAAACTCATGCTAGCTGAGACATCTCCACGAGAAAGAGGCCAAAGGCTGCCCATGCTCCCATGGCAGGACAAAACCCCAAGGCGATTGCCAAAACAGAATACCTCTAAGTATGAGTGCGATGGCTAAATCGCACCTAATCGACTTTGGCTACCCTCTCTTATGAGGCACTTTTCTAAGGCAAAGCTGTGTCTGGGTTGAACTTCAATGAGAACCCCGTTGACACTCCAAACACCTTGATTATCACGCATCTGTGCGACCCCCTGGCCATTCAATATGGCACATATGTTTTTGAATCATAATTTACTAGCTGGAAGTCCATTTATGTTAAATCATATGATTTATTAATATTTGTTCTCAAAGTTGATTGACTTATCGGGCATTCACTTTTTCTAATGTTAATCTAGCTGTGATTTACAGGAATTTATTCATGACAGCATGACATATTGAGCTTTTGCCAATAAACTATAACTCCCAGTCTGTAGAGCAAATTTAGAGTTGGGGGGCTTATGTTATTGGCATTTTCTAGTACCATGTGAAGTAAGCTGGCAAAAGTCCAAGTCCAACTGGAAGGGTCTAAGTCATTTAGGTCACTAATGGCCTCACATGGAAGCTTCTCAGCTAGCTCCTAGCTTGCTACCTCAGCTAGCTCCTAGGTCGCATCCTTAGCTAGCTCCCAGCTCGCTACCTCAGCTAGCTCTCGGCTCACTATCTCAGCTAGCTCCCAGGTCGCATCCTCAGCTAGCTCCTAGCTCGCTACCTCATCTAGCCCCTAGCTCGCCTCCTCAGTTAGCTCCTAGCTTAATACCTCACTTAGCTCCTAACTTGCTACCTCAACTAGCTCCTAGGTTGCATCCTCAGCTAGCTCCCAGCACTTAGTTTCAAAAGAAAGCTCTAACACTCCCCCAACAAATATTAACTTACGGGATTTACCCGTAGAAAGTAACCTGTAGAAGTCGACTTGCAGGAGTCCAAGATATCTTTTACATTTATTATTTGATGTAATATAGTTATAATTTATTAAACTATATTTGTCCCCCCTGCTTCTATAAATAAGGCATTAAGTCATTGTATTGGGGGACTTTCCCAGGGAATATATGTTAAAACTCTATCAAAGTGGGGGAAGCCATGAGTAAACACTTGTATCTTGCAACTTTCACTGATAAATAAAATCAACCATGGACATAGGGACTGGTGTCATCCGATTTTGGCTGAATCACATTAAAAATTCCTGTATTCCCACTATTCTTTTTCTTTTTCTTGCTGTTTACTTCCATTTATTGCATTTTTAATTAGATTGCAGCTTAAGGTAACAAGAACAACCCAGTTGACTGAGATTTGGGCTCTCTGTACGAATCAAATTTTACTGTCAACAAACTGCAAGTTGGATATGGAAGAAAGTAGAAAAGAAAGATATTGAAAGAGAATAAAAACAACAAACACCAGAAGATTTATCGTGATACGGCTAAAGCCAAGTTGGCCCCTACGTCCACAGTGGTTTTGATTATCAACTAACTATTGTTTTTCTCAGTTTGATTACAATGGCAGTGCTCTTTCACTATATACAATGCTCTCTCTATGCTCCGGCAGTTTTACATGCAAATTTCTCTCTCTTTTTTACAATGATTGTCCTTTTCTATCTATAGAAGGGGAAAGGGTACAAATGTAATTTTATAAGTGGCAGAATGATTATTTTTGTCACACCGGGCATTTAATGCTTGGCGTCAAGTAATTAATGTCGGGCAAATCATTGTCAGGATGCCAGGGGGCTGATGTGGCCGTTTGAAGGCTAAGTTGTCAGTTAGAGATGTGTGCCCTTGATTGCTAACTAGATCCCGTACATGAGTATGGCTCGCTAACCTCATGACTTGATGTTGTGTTGGTGGATGAGCTGGAGGCTATGGCTAACCTAGCTGTTCTCGCTCAATCATTCTCCTCAAGGGCAGTTGGGGTGGTAGCTTTCTCGCTGACGGGTTGAGGGCCTTCTCAATAAGCCGCACTCCCTTCTGTGACCTCGCTTGACGTCTTCAGCTCGTGCTCAATGACTTGGTGCCCTCGTTGAGCAATTTTGAACCCTAATTTGGGCCTCCACCTGGTTGGCTATGCTTTTTACTGGACCTTGGTCAGCCCAAATCATGCTTTCTAGAAAATACCTATAACATAAGCCTTTAAACTCTCAGCTCACTTTGCGGGCTAGGAGTTGCAACCGATAGTCAAAATATTCATTTACAGCCTGAAGGATTGGGCAAGTCTTTGTGTCTAGATTGTCGTGTTGTCTTTTTTATCATTCAGACTTCCATTTTCCTTGCTTTAGGCCATACTTCTCATTGTGCATAATTTTCAACCGTTGGCGTGGCAACCTCATTCTTCTGGACCGTCTGATCTAGGACAGTCAAATATCCCCTGGGTCATTCACTAAACCTGGACTAGTCTATAAAAGCCTATGAAGCTTCTCCTACTTCTCTATGTGGTTGCCTGATGGATGCTCTAGTTAAGCCCCCTGCACTTTCAATAGCTTGGCTTCTGGTGAAGTTCTTTAGGGTGTGCATGGTCCATTGCAAAGGTTTTGGGGGTGTGAATGGCCCTTGCATGTGGCTTCCTTGGATAGCTTTTCTTGCTGGCTCTTAGGAAGTCTTGTACAAATCTTGGATTACTTCCTCATAGCTTTTCCATGAAGTTCAGCCTTGCTAGCTGGACTCTTGACTCCTTTTTGAATTGCTCTGGGTTTGAGTCAAGAAACAAACCATTAGCTGAGGAAGGCTATAAGCAAGAATAGCCATGTTCATTGGTGTTTCATCTGATGGGAGTTCATCCCCTGAAGGCTAGCTCTCTCCTCCCTTGTGGAAGTAATAGCTTTAGGCTTTTGCTTTATTCTTGTGTATTCGTTCTTCCGATTTAAACCTTCCTCATTGAAGGAGGTCTTTTAATAAAGCTTCAAGCATTATGTTTATATCTTTTGCCTTTGTAAGTTCATTATATTGGCAGCTCAATTGGTTACCGACACAAGCGACCATCCCCTATAAAACCATAACTTGATAATTGTTATATATAGTGTTTAGTGGGTTAATCAGGCCCAATTATTAAAAGTAAAATTTGTGCCAATAGGCTTAAGCCAGTAAGTTTCAACTTAAAGGATATGTGCCATATGCATGATTGATCAAACATGTCAGCTCGTTCTAATCTGTAAAAAGCATGAGCATCAAAGTGCCTTTGAGGTCAAATTTAAGTAGTAGGTGCTTGAGCATCATCCTATCACGAGATCGAGTTTCCATGCGGGCTGCATTGACGTATCAGTTTGCACAAGAGTTTGGTGCTCGTGGCACTTCTTGGATGCGAAGTCTTGAAATTTCCCACGCAAGATTTTTGTGCATAAAGCACTTCTTGGATACGGCTCACGTAAGATTTTTGTGCGTGGCTAGCATTTCTTAGACGCGAGGCTTGAAATTGCCTGCACAAGATTTTTGTGCGCAGAGCACTTCTTGGACGTGGCTCATACAATATTTTTGTGCGTTGCTAACACTTCTTAGGCACGAGATCTTGAAATTGCCTGTATAAGATTTTTATGCGTAGAGCACTTCTTGAACGTGGCTCACACAAGATTTTTATGCGTAAAGCACTTCTTGGATGTGGCTTACGCAAGATTTTTATGTGTGGCTAGCACTTCTTGGACAGAAGGTCTTGAAATTGCCCGTGCAAGACTTTTGTGCATAGAGAACTTCTTAGACGTGCCTCTTGCAAGATTTTTGTGTGTAAATCACTTTTGGACATGAGGTATTGAAATTTCCTGCACAAGATTTTTATGTGTAAAGCACTTCTTATATGTGGCTCGTGCAAGATTTTTATGCGTAGAGCACTTCTTAGACGTGAGGTCTTAGAATGCTATCATAATCTAGTGCTACATGACCTATGACCCCAACGAGTTGATTGGCTCTCTTGTTCATCCTATCCGCGGCTCTTTGATTCCCAATGATAGTTGGCAATAATTACTCTTAATTTTGATAAATGTGCGACACATCATCATGAGCTGGCCAATGGCTTCTCCTGAGCCGTTGGATCATGGGTAACTGACTGGCCTTTGGATCCGACGGTGGGATTGGATGCATTTATAAACTAAAAAGGCCTTCTTTCTCCCTTTTAGTTACCATTCAAAATTTCTAGAGTTCCAGCTTCTTCTGCTCGCTTGCTCTTCTGGTTGTTGTGACAGTTCCACTGCCATCCATTTTCATCAGTTCTGATCCAATTTTTTGATTATTCGTTGAGCTCTTTTTGCTGGAGATTGTAGCTGCAAACCACTCCAAACCTTTTGTCTCCATAAGTCATAGTACGTCTCCTCTAGCCTTGTGTTTTCCTCTTTTGTAGGGAGTAGGAAACTTGATTGTGATTGGCTGAGGGATAATAATCCTAATAGGTAAAGTTAGTTTAGATGCTTTAATTTGTTTGAATTGGTATAGTTGGTCTACCGGTAGACCTTAAGGTTTTCAGACATTATTTTTAGTCTTTTGGGATTCTATGCTTTAGTTGTTATGTCCTCTCCATTTGTCGGAGTTCGGGCTATTGATGCGATGACTTAGGGTGTGCATGGCCTGCAGTGTAGGGGGTCATTAGTCTTAGCCTTCAGTACGGTTAACTCACAGTGTGCTGACCAATCTTTTTCTTTGTGTAGATAGGAGCAGGACATGCACGTCATCATCATCTAATTAGGAATGAGGATGACAAATTAGATTCATCCCAGAGTGCGGGAGTTGTGCAACGTACCGATGAAGCGACCTCAAGTAGGAGGGAGGTCGCTATAGGCTTTAGTACTCATTAGGAAAACATCAAGGGTAGGGATTGCTGTGAGCCAATGCCTCAATCGTCATGTATTCAAGCTACATTCCTCAACTAAGCATCTTCGTGATATCTAATCCACCATCTGATCATCCCGGATTCCTAAATAGTGTAGTGTTATGGTTCTTGCTCTGGATGATTACGCTCCCCATCCACCTCAGGATTTCATCACTATCAGTCTCCCAAACCTCACAACGGGACTAAGATTTCCAATGCAGTCGTTCATTGTTAACTTCTTAAACAAAATAAAACTTAGTCCATTTTAGCTTACACCAAACTCCTACACCCAACTCATCTTATTAGCCCTAATCCATTTCGCAACGGCCTTCCACCACCATCACCCAAAACACTATACTACCTATACGACCTCAGGTGTGCAAACTTGGAGGGCGGGCTTTACTATCTCACAGCTCGACAGACATCGTACAAGAGCATCTTACCAAAGGGGGATGCCAAAGGGAAGTCCAACGCGGGGCATTACAAGTCTCACTAGTTCTACATTTCATGCCCCTTGTTACACTACCTTAGAAACTTTGATTTTGTTCTCGCTCTGGGTAAGTAGACTGGGAGCGAGTAAATTTGGTGGTTTTTTTATGTTTGTTCTAGATTATGACCTTTGTTTGATTTTACAGATGAAACTAGTAAGAGGCCAGTGCTAGGGGCTAAGGAATTAGAGATCTTGGATGAGTTCACGACATCTGAAGATCTCGAGAATGACTTTTGATTTGACGAGAGTCTCCTTTGTTATTACAAGCTCACTCCTGCAAAAGATACCGAGCTTACAAGGGACGTAGGGATTCATCGAGCGGTAGAGGTCAGGCCTACTAATTTTGATGGTTATGACAAAGTAATAGAGCTCATCCTCAAGACGCCACCCTCGACAATGAGGAAGAGGCCCTTCCGGCCCTTAAGATCGATACATCACTAGTTGTCACAGACTAACCAGTAGCCTCTGTTGTGGTCCCTTCGGAAGGACCAACTGATAAATGGCAAAAAAAGGCATAAAAATAAGATAGTTTTGGTCCATTTTGTTAATAGTATTTTATGTTTTCTTAGTGTCTTTACTTTGATTTCATGTTTTATCCTCGATACTGCTCTTGATTGGTATTTTTCATGCAGGATGACAAAAAGGCTTGAAAAGAAGAAAGAAACTCAAAGAATGAAGTTGCATTTGGATCAAGGAAAA
>JANHAO010024979.1:0-11465 GCA_026873985.1 Saraca asoca
TTAGAAATATGAACCACCTAAATACTATGAACCTTAGACATAAATGACCTTTTAGACTTTCTAGAATATTAAGCTTAGTATTCCAGCATGAACTTGGAAATTACAAAATTATTATTTCCAACAACTTTTACAGCCTTTGTGGTTTTAGTGATGGTTGTTTACAAGTACTTTAGAAGAGTCAAATGCCAATCCCTTTGTTTATCTGTGTCTTTATTGGTAGTTTAAATAAATCGCCACTAATGAATCACTATTAAATATTAGTAGTTAGTGGCAATTGAACCGCCACTAAAAGTTGGATCATAACATTTTTAGCAATGGTTTGGATAAACCACCATTAATGAACTGCCACTAATAACTATTTTTAGCAGCGGTTCAAAGAAACCAATGCTAAAAAATTGCCTCCAACATTCATTTGTGTATTTAGTGGCAATTTAGATGAACTGCTACCATTGAACCACCACTAAATACTAATTCTATAGTAGCATGTGAGATGAGTATGGGGAAAAGAGTAATGGCACCACTAGCTATTAGAGACTGGTAAATGGTAGAGCTATCACTAGTGATGGTGTACTACGATGGCTAGTCGGCAGCTACTACGGCAAGTGGAAGGGTTGTTTAAATGAGATGGAGTTGTCATTAGTGAGCCAAAAAGCTTGATTGGAGTTGGGGAAGGATTGGCCAAAGAGAAGGTTGCTATCAACGGGCTATTGAGCTACAAAAGAAGAAATCTCTTTGAAGCAACACTACCACCACGTAATTAGATGGCTGAAGTTAGACAACAGCATAGGAGATAGAGGGGATCAAAGGTGGCTAAATAAGGGAGCTATAGGGTAGAACAATTGAGCTCAATCCTCCTCCTAACTATGCTAGCACTAATGAATGGGTTAAACTTGCAGCAGTTGATAGGAGAGCTACTGAAGAAAGAGGAATTGAATAGGACATCGAGAGCTAGTATCGCTTCTGAGCTGAGAAGCTTTCTGGAAAAAGGATGAAGTAGCTAGCAATGGATGAAAGAGTTAAGTTGAGGAAAGATGAAAAGAAGAAGGAGAAGAAAGAGGAGCTACAAGTGAGGTTGGAGAAGCTCCTATGCTAAGGGGAAAAAGTAGAATCCAATTTCAAGGAAAGAGAGTGTTGAAATAACTTGTGCGCCAGAAAAAAATTAAAAGAAAAGAAGGAAAAAGAAAAAAGAAAAGAAAAATGGAAAATTGCACTTTGGTCCATGACAAACACATAGATTCTCACTTTAGTTCACCCAAAAAGGGGAAAATTATGGTTTGGCCACAATGTAAAATTTCAAACATTCGTTAGGGCCCACTAGATTTCAAATTATTTCTTATTGTTTTATTTTTTGACATGTTACAAATTCTTCCCTATCAAAAGAATTCATTCTCGAATTCCATAAGCATAGTTGTAGAGGATCAAAATGAAATATTAAGTTAACTACTGAAAATAAGGCTATAAAAACATAAGAAGAGAAGGTCCATACTGATAAGTTATTTGAACAAATAGGGGTATTTGTCATTCATAATTGGCACAAGTTCTCAAGTTATCTATTCTTTACCATGACTTTCCATAGGACCTTCACAGAAGGATATTTTGTAGAGCAGAGTTTTTTAATTTGTCGATTAACTATAGCTACAGGACGCTCTTCATAAGTCATATGACTATCCAACTCAACTAGAACTTGGGGAAGGATGTAAGATGGATTTGGGACATACTTTTTCAACATGGATATATGGAAGATAGGATGGATGCTCTCTAATTCTATGTGTAGATTTAACCTATATGCCACAGCGCCTATCCTTTTTATTATGGGAATTGGGGCTATATACCAGGGACTTAGCTTGCCTTTTTTACCAAATCTCATCACTCTTTTCATAGGTGATATTTTCAAAAACATCTGGTCACCCACCTAAAATTTCAAGTCCCTTTTTCTCTTATTTGTATAGGACTTTTGGTGACTTTGAGCTGCTATTAACTTTTCCTTAATGATCTTGATTTTCTCATTTGCATCCTACACCAAATCTAGGCCTAATAACTTTACCTAACCTATTTCAAACCATCCAATTGGAGATCTACATTTTCTTTTGGTATAGTGCTTTGAAAGGAGCCATTTGAATTACAGAATGATAATTGTTATTATAGGCAAATTCAATTAAGGGCAGGTATCACTCTCAACTACCCTCAAATTCTAGCACACAAGCTCAAAACATAACTTTTAAAACTTGAATTGTTCTCTTAGACTAACTATCAGTTTGAGGGTGAAAGGCTATGCTGAAGTGGAGTTGTGACCCTAAAGCCTCTTGAAGAGATCTCTAAAATTGTGTAATGAATTGAGTACCTTAATCGGATATAATTAATAATTAAACTCCATGTAGAGATATAATCCAATCAAGGTACAATTAGGTGTATTAGGAGGCTAAATAAGTGGTTTTCACTGGAAGAAAATGGGCTCTTTTGGTTAGAAGATCAACAATCACCCAAATGTAATCAAAGCCTTTTGGAGTCCTTGGCTGTCTAGTAAGGAAATCCATGGTAACTCTTTCCTATTTCCATTCATGAATGTCCAAGTTTTAGTGCAGTCCTGTAGGTCTCTGGTGTTCAACATTCACTTACTAACATGCAAGATATTAGGAGATAAATCTACTATATCACATTTCATTCCTTCCCACCAATAGTCTATCTTTAAATCTTAATACATCTTGTTACTACCAGGGTGCATAGCATAAGATGAAGAGTGAGTGTGCATAAGTTGTTGTCACAGATTAGCAACTTTAGGCACCTATATATGTCTATGATAAGTCAATGCTCCTCTATCATCCCTTGCCAAACCCAAATCTGGTTCTTTCTTCATTTTATCAAGTAACCTATTTATGCCCATGTCTTGAGCTTACGTGATCACAATCTAATCAATAAGTAGAAACTGTACTTGTACATGTGCCATAAATGTCCTAGGCTCCAATATTCACAATTGGATTCCATAGGCTCCCACCTTATGCATCTCTCAAATGATCGGCCTCATGTGAACATCAATATGAGCAAGGCTTTCTATATATTTTCTACTCATTGCATTGGCTACTACATTGGCCTTGCCTGAATGATACAAGATAGAATAATCATAGTCCTTTACTAATTCCATCTAGTGACATTGCCTTAGGTTCAAGTCTTTTTGCTCAAAGATATACTTTAAACTCTTATGATCAGTGTAGATCTTACACTTCTCACCATATAAATAATGGCACCAAATCTTTAATGCAAATACCATTGTAGTCATTTCCAAATCATAAGTTCAATAATTTTGTTCATGTTTCTTAAGTTGCCTTATGCATAGGCTATAACTCTGGCATGCTACATCAAAACACACCCAAGACCAATCCTAGAAGCATTATAGTAAATGGTATAGTTATCGCCACTGGTAGGTGAAGCCAAAACTGGTGTAGTAGTCAAGTACTCATTAAGTCGCTAGAAACTTGCTTTATAAGAATTAGACCATACAAATTTAGCATGCTTTTAAGTTTACTTGGTTAATGGGACCGAAATCTGAGAGAAATCTTTCACAAAATGATGGTAATACCCAGTTAAACCCAAAAAGTTGCAAATTTCAGTCATTGAGGTGGGCCTAGGCCAATTTTGGATCACTTCTACCTTTCTGGGATTTAAACTGATACCTCCCTTAGAATCCACATGTCCCAAAAAAAGTTACATTGGATAGCCAGAGCTCACATTTTGAAAATTTAGCATATAGTTAATGCTCTTTCAAAGTTTGCAAAATTATCTTAAGGTGCTGCTCATGGGCCTGCTCACTACACGAATACACCAAGATATCATCAATAAACATAATTATAACTTGATCAAGGAATGGTTAGAAAACCTTATTCATCAAATCCATGAAGGCTACAAGAGCATTAGTGAATCCAAAAGACATCACCAAGTATTTGTAATGATTATACTATACATGGAAAGCGGTCTTTGGGATGTCCTCCTTCTGGGTTCACAACTGGTGATAACCTAAACGCAAATTGATCTTAGAAAAGTACTAGGTACCTAAGAGTTAGTCAAATAGATCATCAATCCTTAGTAGTGGAATTTTATTTTTCACTGTGACTTTATTTCACTACCTATAATCAATTCAAAGTCTTAAAGTCCTATCTTTCTTCTTTATAAATAACACAGAAGCTCCTCATGGTGAAGTACTAGGTCGAATGAAACCCTTGTCTACTAAATCCTATAGTTGCACTTTCAATTCTTTCAATTCAATTGGTGCCATATGATACAGTGGAATAGAAAATGGGGTCAATTCCAAGAACAATGTCAATATAGAATTCAACTTCTCGTTTTGATGGCATTCCAGGTAGTTCTTTAGCAAAGACATCTAAGAACTCTCGAACCACTGGTACATTCTTTACATGGTGTTCCACTAGTTTTATGTCCCAGACATATGCCAGATAAGCTTCACATCCTTTATTATTCGTCTTTTTGGCAATCAAAGTAGAAATAAGGTTGATAGGAACATCACCCCTATCTCCTTGGAGCAAAAGAACTTTTCTATCTGGTATATGAGAACTAACTAGTTTATTATGACAATTAACACATGCATGATGTGTTGATAATCAGTCTATGCCCAAGATAACATCAAAATCAACCATGTTTAGCATAATCAAATCAATAGGAAAAATAGTTCCACACATATCAATCTTAGAAGAAATTATATCATAAGTAGTCAATGTCTGACCTAGAGGAATAGATACCAATAGCTATGATTCTAGAGGGAGTTGGGGTCTAGCAAGTCACAATACCAAATAAGTAGAAATAAATGAGTGGTTTGCACTTGGATCAAATAATACATAAGCTAGGATAGAGTTAATTAATATAGTACTTGTAACTATGGCATTAGAGCTCTGGGTGTCTTGCCTAGTCAAGGCATATACTCTTGTAGTAGCTCCATGACTAGTACCACAACCTCTACTAACCGATCTTCTACCTCCCTTTCTCTTAGTAAACTTAGATAATGGGGTCTCATGGATGCCACAGATTAAGGAAAAACATTTCCTAACACACTTGTGGCCCTGATGCCACTAGGTGGGGCCATCAAATAAGGGTATTCTCTCATCATATGGCCCATCTGACCACAATTGAAACAAGCTTTGGTTTCTTTCCTACAAGTTCTTGAATGAATTTTCCTATAGGTTTGACATGGCCTTTGTGCCTCAGGTCTAACTAAAGTAAGATAACTAGAACTAGATCTTCTAGATGGGTGATAGCTTGAAGCAATATCACCTATTGGTTTTCTACTTGGATTACCCACACCTAGATTATATGGGGGGAATTGGTACATCAAGCTTCCAAGAAGGAGGTGCACTAAAAGTTGAGGATGATGGTCTTCTAGAATTTGTACTAACACCTTCAAATCTTGATTTCTTTCTTACAGCTTTAAGCTTCCCTTTCCTTTTTCCTTTTTATAAATTTTACTTCCAGCTTTATGGCTTAGTTATATACCTGTTCATATGTAATGCCCTTAGAGATTTGGATAACATTGAAGTAATTATCATTAAGGCCATCAACAAATTTCCTAGTCTTGTCCCACTCCATAGGGATCATATGTCTTGCAAACTAAGAGAGGTGGAGGAACTAGGCAGCATATTCAAAAATTGTCATCCCTTTTTGTTTCAAATTATGGAATTCCTATAACTTAGTGTACTATTACCATTTTAGAAAGAATTGCTATGGGAAAGCTGCATGGAACATTTCCCATATGTTTGCTCTATCCCTTGTTAACCTACAATTTTCCCAACCTTGATTCCAATCTACCATGGATCCACCTAGCTGGAATCTGACCAACCTTACAATAATGTCTTATGAACATTCAAGGACCTACCATAGTTGCTCAATCTGGTTTAGAAATAGAAAAGGGTCTACCAACGACCCAATGCCTAAATATTAGGGAGGCTTGAGCTTTTGAAACTTTTGTAGGTAATTTCTGAAATTCATAAGGGTTAGCATTATAGAAGGTCTAGGCAAATGAGTTTTTGGCCTTTCTTGCCATTATCTCTAAAGTTTTTGTTAAGTCAGCTCATCAATAATCTCATTTATGGCTCTCTATAAATTTGTGGCCTACGTTGGGGTATTTGAAGTGGATGGGCAGCTAAAGCTCCAGAAGTGGAAGGAGCATTAGTTTCAGTTGGAAAGTCTATGGCTGCACTTCTTAACATGTAACCCTATGTCAGCCCCTAGCTCTACCTTTACCTTGAGGTAGTGATGGTGAAGAAGATGGCTCATGTGGGGCTTTCTCAGATGCTTCTTCACATTGGCGTCCAATATGAGTCAAGAATCTAGTTCTGCATAGCATTTCCCTATTATCAAATAGAAGGATTTGTTTAGGCAAGATTTAGATATGTTTATATAGGAATGAATGAAAGATTTAGGAATTGTGGAGATTTTCAACATATTTCATGGTGTAGATATCAACATATCCTTATTCCTATTTCATGCTCTAGGGCACTAACATGAACTTAGTATGTCTATCCTAATTTGACAGTTGGAGACCCATAATCATGCACCTAAATTCTGGATCATGTTTTAATACCAACTTTGTCATGCCTTGATCCACTACACGTGACTGGCGTAGATGGTCATGATAGGTATAAGCTTAACCGTGCAATAACCTTCCAAATGTGACATAACTCTAACATGAAATAATTATAGACAAATGCATTTATCAAATAAGTCATTAGATTTCTAATAGAAATCCAGCAAAGTGTCCTCTATTTTTGGACCCCAGGGCACTAGGCTAATACAACAGATAAGGGCTACATTCCCTCCATACAACCTATATAGTAAAATCAAGACTATAGCAACCTAGACAACACAAAGTCTACAATCTACTACTTAACAACCAAACAAGTCATATGCACATTTTAACTATGCCAATTGCCAAAAATTGCACTATCAATATACCTTTAAGCTCTATAGAAAGGAATCTACTCAATCAAGGAGTAGACTCTGAAATAGATGGATGAGAGTGAATGGTGGGGTGGCTTCATACTTTGAAAAATAGGAAAGAAAACAGGATGAGTTTCATAGAAACTTAGTGAACAGATAATCCCTCAGAAAACCAAAATTTAGTTGCAATTTATATTCAAAAACCAAGTAGTGAACCATGCATTTGTGAGGATAAAATCAATTATTTAAAATCATTCTAAAATATTAGAAGCTTTAATTCATCAAAGGAATCATGTCAGTAAATATAGTATTGAACAAGTTAAAATATGAATTAAAGTATAACATTATGACAAATATTCATCATGATATAAACACAAGAAAATCATTAAGATCTTTGAAGATTTTCAAATATTCAAGTATCAAAAAGATTCTAGATTTTCTAAATGCAATTAGAATCCAAAGGATAATTCCTAAGGCTAACCATACCTAATAGATATCAGATATCGTCATACACTTTATTTTCCTATTAGATATTTTCCCCTTATTCCTCAAACAGATGTAATTCTAATCACAAGTGCACTTGGAAGTTCTCTAAAGGAATTTCAATGGATTCAAGTTTCAAAATAATCAATCAACAAAATATGTTATAATACTATATGTATTAAAAAAATAAGGAGCAATTTCAATCAGTTTATAAATTTAGTTATCAGAATTCATGTCAATCATTTCATGTAGCTAAAAGTTCAAAAATATAAAAAATCCAATATAATAAAATGATTTAGTCACTAGTTCTATAAGTAGTAATTAATGTAAATAGAAAAAGTATAGTGTAGTGATTCATTTTCCTATATACATAACATACGGTTATAATTTCAAAGCAAACTACCTTTAAAATTCCAGATATTTAGAAATTTCAATATTCTGGGTATTAAAATTAATTTCTTTGTAATGAAGGATTCACAAGAAAAGTAGGATTATCTACTCACCTCAAGGGTCACCAAACAGATTCAAATGAAAACTTAAACTACAACTTCCCTAAATTGACTTATTAAAACCTAGTTATCAAGATCACCGTAACCTTACACAACATATTTATGTTTCAAAGTATTATAGTCTTCAGTGTTTAAGTTTCAATTAAGACATATTCCTATAGTGAAAATCAAACTTGGAAAGGGGCAGTACTTACTTATAGTTTAAGAAAAACATTAAGGGTTTTGGTTATGACTGTGGGATGAGAATGAGAAAAGAGTCAAGTTGCTACTGACCGTTGAAGAGTGGTAAATGGTGGAGCTATCATTGGTGATAGTGTACTATGATAGCTAACTGGCAGTAGGACAACAGTTGCTCCTATAAGTGGAAGGGTTGTTTGAACAAGAGGGAGATGTCACTGGCAAGCCAAAAAGCTTTATTGGAGCTGGGGAAGGACTGACTAGAGAGGAGGTTGCTATTGATGGGTTGTTGACCTGAAAAGAAGTAATCTCCATGAAGCAGGACTATCACCATGTAACTAGATGATTGAAGTTGGATAGTGGCACACCGCATGAATGGCAATGCACAGTGTGAGCTAAGGCCAGCCACAACTACCAAAGCGATCACCGAAAATAAAGGGGATCAGAGGTGGTTGAACAGGGAAGCTACAAGGCCGAACAGCCAAGCTTAAGTCTCTTCCTAACTGTGCTAGCATCAATGAACTAGTCAGACTTGCAATAGCTAATCGAAGAGCTACTGAAGAAGGATGAGCTCAATATGATGCCAGAAGTTGCGACTGCCTCTGAGCTGAGAAGCTTTTTGGAAAGAAGATGAAACAATTGGTAGCAAATGAAGGAGCTAAGCTAAGGAAAGAAAAAAAGAAAAAGGAAAAGAAAGAAGAGCTATCAGTGAGTTAGGAAAAGCTCTAGCACTGAGGGAAAAAGCAAAAGCCAGTTTTAGGGAGAGAAAGTGTTAAAATGGCTTGTGTGCTAGGAAAAAAATTAAAAGAAAAGAAGGAAAAAGAAAATAAAAAAGGGCAAATTGCACTTTCGCCCATGACAAACACATATTTTCACTTTAGTTCACTAGAAAAAAGCAAAATCATGCTTTGGCTATAACATCAAATTTAAAACATTCATTATAGTCCACTAGATTTCAAATTATTTTTGGAGTACAATCAATTTAATTTGTTATTTAATAATAACGATATTATTTTCCCTTGCGTTATTGAATAAAATCCACAATTTAGTTCTTTAATTTATCTTTTACTTTTGATTTTATTTTTGAATTTATTAAAGCATCATTAGTAGTCGCTTAATTTCACATTGATCAAATAAGATTCTCCTTTCATTCATTTGATTCCACTATACCTGTTATAGGTGATTTTTTACCTCGCAAAGTAGAACAAAAGCAAAGTCTAAGAGGACCAGCTCGTTGAGGATAAGGATGTTGAGTCACGGCTTGTGTATTCAATAGCTAACTCTATGCGAGCTCGCTTCGCTATAAGTGAGCTTTACCTCGCTTGCCAAAGGCCAGCAGTGACCCTAGGCCAAAAGTCCTGGTTTGTGAAGTGCATACTTTAGCTAGAAACTTGCTGAGTGAAAGACAAGCTTACATCACGCTCGACAAACAAGGGTCCCACCCATAGAAAGCAACCTATAGAAGCTGATTTGCAAGAGTTCACTCTATCTTGTATAATAAATGCTTAATGCAATAGATTTATAACATGTCAAATTACTATTGTAACCTCCCTTCCTCTATAAATAAAAGGAAGGAGATCATTGTAAAGTAGACGGAGATAGCTATATTAAAGCTCTGTAAAAATTTACTCTAAAGAAATAACATTACCGTGGACGTAGGGATCGATGCTGCCCGATTTTGGCCTAACCACGTTAAAAGCTCTATGTTTTCTGCTATTTCTCTTCCTTTTCTGATCTTCTGTCTCATATTTGCTACATTGGTAACCAGATTATAGTTTCAGTCCTAAAAGAACCTCCTCAGTTGGCTAGATTTTGGCAAAGCCAAAATCTACTGTCAACATTTTGGTGTTTTTTATAGGGACTCATCTATTTTCTGGTCCATTTTCTACTACAATGGCAAAAGGAAGAGCTACTAAAGTTTCGAATGCGTTGGCTAATCCTTTGGAGGGTCATGTGTCCACAAAAGACTCTTTCACTGCTCCTATCATAGGCGTCACCTCTGGCTTGCCCCTAGCCAGTTCTTTACAACCTGTCGCCATTACTAATAGCACTGATGGAGTATAAGCTTGGCTTCAATGTCAAGATAGATTGGAAAATATGATGGGTGAGCTAACTAGAGCAGTCATAATGCTAGCACGAGCGTAAGCATAGGGTGTGCAAAGGTAGACTGAGATCGCAACACCTAGGACCATTAACCAGTGGTAAGCCAAATGTTCGAGTAGGGCCAATAGAGAAGATTCCCCAGCTTATCATTCACTAGAACAATCTCCAGGTCGTGACTTTCATAACCATGAGGGTCAAGAGGATCAGCAATCTTGTGGCTAAAACCCACTATTGGAGGAATTATATCAAAAAATGAACCCGATGAATGAATGTCTCTAAGCTCCCAATGACCGAGCTCACTATGAAAAAAGATCACCATTCTCCAAGGAAATCAAGGCTCAGCCCCTTCCGCTCAAACTTAGAGTCCCTACGATCCCGTTGTACAATGGGGATACGGATCCTTGTGATCATCTGGATGCATTTAATGTTTAGATGGATTTGCAAATGGTTGATCCTTTAGTTAAATGCTAAGTTTTCCTACCTACACTAAGAGGTGTACCTCGGGCCTGGTTCAGAAGCCTCCTAACTCACTCAATTTGTAGTTAGGAAAAGTGTCAACAGAAGTTCATTAGCTAGTACTAAGCATTGAAGAGGCAACTCGTTCCTCCCTATCACCTCGTTATGATTTTCCAACATAAGCAAGAGTCACTAAAGGATTATATTGCCAAGTTCAGACTTGAAGTTAATGTTGGGTTTCGAAGCATCAAGCACAGTGGAAAACTAAAGTTTTCGAAACCCACCCAAGGATCCTTACGCAAAACATAAATCAATTGGTTAAGATCATACCTTATGGTATTATGTTTTTTATGCAAAAATCGGCAACATAGATTGATGAATTTCCATCTCTTATGATGTTGCGGTTGGATGCAATGTTGCGGTTTGATGCAGAAATCACCAACACAGATTGATGAATCTATGTCTCTATGGTATCCACACACGAGGATGACAAAACTCTGATATGCCAGATGCAATAGCCTCACTCACTGGACCTCTACTAGGAAATGCCTCTCTCTATTTTCTGGGAGCTCTCAATCTTCTTTCAAAAGTATTTTTTTTTCTTATTTTGCCACCTCACTAATCCTTAAATGTTATATAACTCTAGGGTTTAGTGAGAAAAGACCTAGGCCTAGTCCAACTGAAAGTCCTAGTCCTAGCCCAATTGAGAGTCTTAGTCCAACAGAAAGTGTGGAAAGGCTTTTGGGCTTAAGTTATTAACTTAGTCTAACTAATGTCAATAATTAAGCCCAATGTAAT
>JANHAO010024980.1:0-11470 GCA_026873985.1 Saraca asoca
AATAATTGAATTGCCATTAAAATGTAATATAATGTATGCAAACAAATAATCATCCCATGATTGGCTTCTAGGGCATACACCAACAACTCTATCAGTGTTGAGTTTTATAATGTAATATCATTTGGAATTATATAGTTATTAAGGAAATATTATAACATAACTAAGTTAAACATGTAATTTTGAAAATTTATGATGAATTTCATAAATTACTATTTCTTCAAATTTTTTATACCTATGCAACTAATTACCATGAAAATAACAAATGGGATCAATTATGAAGATTGGGCTAAATAGTAGATATCTAGGCTGAATTGTTGATATCATATTTGACAATTATCAAATTTTGTATTTGGCATGGAGAGAGGAAGAGCTTAATGATAGACAATGACTCTATTATTATGCAAGGGCTCTTTGTGGAAAGTAGACACGTTTTAGTAGAGTGTACTTTATGGTTGTGATGTATATTAAGGATAAGACCATCATAAAAGACATTGCTAACTTTCCAAATGTCAAAGCATTTATAGACTATGTAGTTGATAGGTTTGTAAAGTTTAATAAGGTCAAAAAGGATATTATCTCTAGTTGTTGGATAAAATTATTTAGGATGGTATTAATGGAATTATGAGCATATTATAGAACTGATATACTATTATAATTGCTTGATATGCATGAAAGTGGACCTGGAAAATAATCATTAATTTAACCAGTATACCATTATGACAGATCATGGGTCTTCTTGGCTGGTTCCAAAGATTGTATGTTGAAAAGGTATTCAGAAGGTTCAATGTGTTTTATATGCTTCCTAAGTATTGCACCTTTTCAGAGGGGTGAGATCCTTTCTAAAGCCCAGTGTTCTCAATATAATGTAAAGATTAAAGTAAGTCCCTATATGCTTTTGTTATTGGTAGCTTGTTGTATGCTCAAGTATGTGTACATCTTGATATCACTATTGGTTTAGTGTACATGAGAGATACTTGAGTAATCTTAATAAAAAATATTGGACTATTGCAAAGAAAGTTATAGATTACCTGTGAGGTATAAAAAATCTTTGTGCTAATCTATTGCAGATTTGGTGATCTGATTATTACAGGCTACGTTGACTCTGATTTTGTGAATATTCCAGATGATAGGAAGTTGATATCTGAATATATTTTTATGATGATGAGATGAGTTGTATTATGGAAACTATCAAGCAATTAATTATAACAACCTCTATTATGAAGACAGAGTGTGTCACATGTTGTTAAGCCACTTGTGTGGCTATTTGATTAAAGAATATAATGTCTAAATTCAAAGTTGTATAGTGCATATCTAGGATCTTAACTATATGTTGCGACAGTGCTACCACAGTAAACTTCTCTAAAAAATAATAATGAAAGTATTGCCTTTATAAAATATTTTGATATCAAGTATCAATTTGTTAGAGAGAAAATATGTAAGTATTATACTTGTTGCCACGAATTGCGTGCTTGTGGATTTACTAACCAAAAGTGTAGGTGTTAAATTGTTTATGAACAAGTGACTAGAATATATTTGGCTAAGCCTTTTGGTGTTCATGGTTAGTAAAAGTTTTATGTTTCTTATTGAAATGATGAACTAGAGTTATTGATTATCTCGAGATTAGTGAAATATTAATGATATTATTATGTTCTATATATATGTATATATGTATGATGTTCTTAATTGTGCACCTTTGTTGTATAACATATCAATGAAGACATTTAGACTTTGTCTCATTATTAGGTTGAGATTTATTCTCATTTTGGCATCTTGGGCAGATGCATGGATCATTTCATAAAGATGTATATATGATCACATTTTGATAATTATATCTAGTATCTTACTCATTTCACATTATGTTTTGGTCGTTGAAACATAAGTATTTAAGACATAGATGACATTATCATTCCTATCAGATATGATGATCCGCATTATTAGACACTTATGCTTGGCCTATGATTGCAATGATGTCATGATTGTTGTTGACATTCATTATTGTGGCCATATATTATAATCTAATTTGTCATTTGTTAAACTATATTATCCTAGTGGAAGATTATTAGAATTTTCTATGTGGACTACCATAGTTTAATTGAATATTGTATTGGATTAAATGAATGTAATGACAATTAAGTTATTTAGGCTAATTAATAAGTGATCAAACTATTGGACCTATAATAATACTTAAACTATTAGGGGACATTAGTGATATGAGTCTTGTAACTTGGTTTACAATGATGGGTTAGTTGGATCAGTAGAATTTTTAACAAGATAGGTTCATACTCATATCTTAGTATGAGCTATAGTTGTCTCGTTAAAATTTCAGATTTGTTCTCTCCCTTTTCTCTGTTAGGGTTTGCGGGGAGTGTACCTGATCAGGAGTTTTTGCTATTATGGATTCTCAATCAACACTAAGTAAAGCTATTACTTGATGAATAAATTTATTTGTACAGATATGATATTATGTAACATGATATAATAGATTAGATTAATTGGTTATTTTTATTTTTTTTCACATCATTGTCAATTCGAATTATGTATCTCAAGCAATTCAGACACATATAATGTTTGAGATAGAGTCTTCTTTTCCTTATTATGAGTCTCCTTAGACTGTTTCAACAAAATGGCAAATTCACGTTTGTGACATAAGAGGAGACTCAACCTCTTATACATATATATATCTAGTGGGATCCATTTATTACAAACCCTTAAGATCTACACTATAATTCATTGCTTCTAATCAAAAGTCTAAAACATGATATTAAGAGATATATATATTGACATAACCCAAAATAACCAGTGATCTTTAGACATTTGACTAGTGGTTGATTGATTAGGACTAAATAAAGGATCATCATTTTGGCACAGGCTACCTCCTGCTAATCAATTACTCCCCTCGATCAAATGGCCTAGGATATAGGCTTATCAATTAAAAAATTTCATAAACCAACCGTTCAATCGATGCATGCCAAAAAACGTAATCAAGTCTGTATGAACAATGTAATACCAGCAATTGTTTAGTAAGATTCTCGTTAACATTACTAATGCATTGTAGACATGTGGTAACAACTCAATCACCCAGAAGCATGCTAATTGACATGTTTGACACCTGTATATACCCATAAATATTCCTCTTCTCCGATCATTTTTTACTCACTTACTGAAACTTTGCTCAAACCTAAGTATTGAAGCGTGTTCGACGGACCACTTCAGTCGTGTGTAACTGACTTTTTTGTGCTTGCAGGTTATCACTCAGCCGATCACTTCACCGCTGGTTAGCATCACATTTGAGAGAGGTTTATATATAATTGAGCTAATTAATCTAATCCATTTTCTTAAACATAAAAGCTTCCGTTAATGACGGCCCAAAATAAATTCCAACAACATCGACTTGTTGGAGGGAAGCTGATTAGACCAGAAAAGGAAAAAACTATAAGAATTTAGTGTGAGAAGGAAGAAAGATCAAAAGCCATTGAGGAACGGACAGCAAAGAATTGTTTGAAATGACAAAAGAAAAACAGAGGGAAAAAAAAATGCAAAAGAAGAGCAAATTAAATGTCAATGAATAGTAGCAGCAGAAAGAAGAGTCTTCAGATGATGGAGATTTAGAACAAAGATCAAACAAGAGGACAACGAAACACATTTTGGCTACACTGTAAACTACCTAGAATTTTGGTTCAAATGTTGTATAAGGTTACGTTATAATTTTTTTTTTTTCCTCAAATCACAAGATTTGTATAAGTATTTTATGAAGGTTTCAATTTTTTTCCATAAGATTTACAAAAGTAAACATTTGCTATGTATTAAAATCTACTTCAGGCACATCATTTTTATTTTATTTTTTTACACAATACCCTCCTAAGATCATTGGATTTGCACCGAAGAAATAATTTAATGGTGAAGGAAAAAAGAGATTTTCGCATGTGTTTAGCATCATTGCTAAGTAGGAGCTTGAGAAAGTGATGTGTGAATGGGCCTTGCATGCACAATTTGGGACAAATAATGGAAAAAAAAATATTAGGCACCCCCTGCCCATAGCAGTAGCGGATTTTGATATAATATTTTGAGTCAAAATTATTTGAGGGGATAAATAACTTATGTAAAAAGTTGCACACATTGTATTGATTAGCACGAAGCACCAAAAAGAATCTCTGCCAGCAAGTCCCCAACGATCTCAAGCTTGTGCCTTCGATCTTGGCACGTCCAATTCCAAAACAAACAAAATAAAAAAACCTTGTTTCAGAGGCATTGCAGTTGCCTGCATCATCTCTCAGATCTTCTCAGTAAGGTTCGGATTCTTGTTGCTCCCTCTGCGTCATCGCTTACTGAAACTCTCAATCGGTCCGCCATGACAAATTTGCATCGTCGTATATCAGTTCATCAGGCTCTCGGTGCTGGATTAGGTTCACTCTCAGTCTCACATTCTCTCTCATACATCAACGTAACAACGCGCGCAATGCATGTTTATATGAGGCCATTCATGAACATAATTTCAGTCTCATATGATTTCCTTACTGATACTGATTCTTAAATAAAATTACATGTAGTTTCCATTATAGTCAATTCATTTCTTTCCATGAGATTTTGGTTATTGTTTTCAATCCCAATGAATCAAAGCTGATCAATGCGTCAATTAAGTTTTGTATTCATTCAATTCTGGTAGTTGCCGATCTATTGCTTTGGAAGAAATGGTGCGGAGGGTTTACGATACTGGCTTCGGCAACAGCATTGTGGTTCCTGTTTGAACGAGCTGGATATAATTTCTTGTCTTTTGCATCCAATGTTCTATTGCTGCTCGTTTTCATTCTCTTTTTCTGGGCTAAAGCTGCTTCCCTTCTCAATAGGTATTTCAATTCTTCCATTTCTTATTTCCATTGTAAGAATTCTATTATGCAAATTTATACAACTGAAAGTCGATGTTTTAGTACTAGTAATATAGACCCCTTTTTTTTTTTTCCAAAAACTATATAAAGCCAAAGAATTTTGGTGGATATGTATATAAGCTTAAGTCTTTGGAAATGCATAAGAAATTTAGTGCTGTTTACACAATTTTAGTTGACTTTTGCGGGGAAGTTTATTCTTTGGTTTGAGTTTTGTTTTAAATGCTGAAATTGATTTATATAATAATACAGACCTCTCCCTCCTCTTCCTGATTTGGAAATCTCTGAAGCCTCAGCTACCAAAGCTGCTGAAGAACTGCAAACATGGATCAACTATGCTTTGTCAATTGGATATGAGATTGCAATAGTCAGAAATTTGATCCTTTTTGTTGAGGTCAGGGGCTAAACTTTTTCCTTACCCTTGTACTCCAATGAATTAGATATTGAGTGTACCAGGTACTGATGTTTTTATTAACATTTCTTTATGTCTGGGTGCTTAGATTGCAGCTGCATTGTGGCTTTTATCTTATATTGGTAGTATGTTTAACCTCCTGACTCTGATCTATATTGGTGAGTTCTCAGGATCTACAGTTTCTACAAACTCGACTTATCTTTAGTTCTTAGCAGTTAATCTATTTCTTTCGATAATTTTCTTGATAGGTGTTCTCCTAAGCTTGTCGGTTCCTCTATTGTATGAGAAATATCAGGACAAAATTGATGACAAGCTGTTTCTGGTTTATGAAATTATTCAGATACAGAAAAAAATCTTTCACACTACGACAATACCTTCATATAAACAAAAGAAGATGCAGTAGGTAAGCACATAGTATCTCCGTCTGTGTTTGTTGCACTCTGCAACATTCTAGGAATTTTCGTGCTTGTTTCTGCAAGCAAACTATCTTTTATGTGGTGCAATGTCTTTAATTGCGAACTTCACAATATCTAAACAATTTAATTTGAGTCACGATGTTACAGTATTTATAGGAATCATACCATCTAGTATTTGTTATTGTGTCTCGAGAATGTTTATTCATGGTGTTAATGTCCATTACCTCCTAACTGTTAATTGTTTGTCTATTCAAATTGATGCAAGCATAAGCAAAAGTGTCTAAACTTGGTTGATGGATCTTGAGTTATAAGAAAGATACTATCTTTATAAGCATGTGTACATATACATATATCAGATGATTTTGAAAAAAAGAAAAATTCTTACTTATATATTATGTATTATATGAAATGAATTATAAACCGATATATATATAATTGTATTTAAATATTATTGATTAATTAATCTATCTGTCAATTTCTAATTGACATCATGTACGTAGTACAAAATGTGTAAATAAGAATTTCTTTAAAAGAAGAGCACAATTGCGAATATGAAAAAAAATGGTGAGCATCGACTGTGTGCATATGACTATGATTGTGTGACTTGGTATTTGCTGATGAGATGTGAATGATACAAGGGTTTAACTTGCCAATTGTCATACTTTCTGGTACCCTTTGTATCAAACGAATACGATAATAGATGTTCTATGTATCGAGTTTTGATAGTTGATATTCATCGTTGTTTAAACTTGAGTATTTCTTAGTTGTCTAACTTTTATCTTTGTTCAGTATATTGAACGCCTTAATACCAAAGTTAGTAGTAGTTTTGTCTGATATGTTGTTTTTCCCCTTTTTTTGTGTTGGGAATTCAGGGTAATTGGCACGGTCAAATTTTCGTTGCTGGATGGGTTTTTTTTATCTGATCGAGATTGAAAAAGGCTTTATAATCCCAAAATAACTCAGAACACGGTTTTTCCAAAACGATTATGTTTCAGCTTCCTTTCAATTTTGTTTGTTATTTCTCGTTTTAAAGAATTATTTTTATTTTTTAATCTATTGATTTAGAAATATGTAATAAATACTTAATAATTGCATACACTAATTAACTTTAATAAAATATAATTTTTTTTATAAAAAAAATTAAAATCATTCAATAATTTTCTTAATTTTTGTACATTTACTTTTAATGATAAATAAATGAATGAAATATTAAAAATTAAAAAATAATTTATTTCAAAGATACTTCCAGAAGATAAAAATTAAATCAAAATTTAAAACCTCGATAGTCTACGAGTTTATATTTGAGCTCTACTAATGTAAAGCTTTTTACACCATCTTGTCAAGTCAATGAAAAAAAAAAAAAAAGAAATGAGTAATTCGTTAATACATATGTTCTCCTACAGTATAAATAGGTCAAGTTGTACGTGAGATTAATTGGTTCCACATTTATTTAGTGCCTTCTCTTTATATTAGATTATGCTTTTACTCCACCTAATATACACTTCTCTAATTGTTTGTTCATTGACTCAAATAACTTCTAATTTTCAAAGAGTCAAAATGAGTCATTAAGTAACAAATAGCAAAACATAACTAGTAAAAGTTATATCTTCTTAAAGAGTATAAATGAGTCGCACCGAACAAATTATAACCAAATTCGTAACAACCCTAATTATACTTCTCTCATTAAAGATAGATCGCATACTTGATTTGAGAGGAAAAAATAAAATAAAATAAAATAAAATAGAATCAGCTCTTGCTTTTCGGGATAAAATTGAAGTAATAAAAAAAAACTTAAAATAGATCAGCTGTATTCCATTTTAAGAAAAAAAAAATTGTGTATAATAAGCATAAATCTTAAACAGGAGATATAATTTCTCTTCAAAAATAATGGTAAACACTCTAATACGAGCAAGCATTATTCTCTCTCTTTCGATGGGCGCATCTTCTTTTTCAAATATGTATTATAATTCATGAATTTATAAAAGATCTTAGTCATTTCGAGAAGAATTTTGGAATGATTTTAAGGAGGCACAACACAAAATTCATTAAACAAGAAATAAGAAGAATACATACTCAACACTAATTACATCATACAATCCATGAGGCACACCTTATACAAACTTGGGAATTGGAATAGCGTCTGAAGGGGGCAATGTGACTGAACGCAGCAGCTCTAGTGAGAAAACAAGCCCGAGGAAATGAGAAAGGATAGTGTTTGCTGAAGCCTGCAAATCAAACAAGCATTTAAAAAGAAAAAAAAAATGAGACCACTAGCTGTAAATCGCTACTCATTCTACCAACTTAAGGGCTGCAAAATCCCCACATAACAGTAATCAATACATGTTAGATATTTCTTTTCAAAACAAGGAGAAGAATGGCAACACTAGATGCAGAGAACTCTACAAATGGAGATGCTGAGTGGCAATAGGAATACTCAACTAAAGAGGTTTTGATGCATGGAGACCATATCTCACAAAAGGATAAAAGTTTCTGATTTCACTATGCTAATGCAAGTCAAAGATTAGAGAACACGGCTATTCTGATTTCACTATACTAAAAATTTCTGATTGCACTGTTCTAATGCAAGTCACAAAAGTCATGAGTAAGATTGGTGGACAAAAGAAGTTGGAAGCCTATCTTAGATCATTTATAGGATAGTTTTCTTTATGTTTTATTGTTTTTTTAGTTTTCCTCTTTCCTTTTGAGGATTTCTTATCTTCTTCTAGATGATTCACACCATATATATTTTTTTATGCTTCACAACTTTGCCTCAACCGGCATAATACAGTGTTTGGGCCATTGAACAAGGAAAATGCTAAATCAGCCGACAGACTATACCACAACACAGCACCAGATGGATGTGTAATGCTATGCTTGAATTTAACTCCCAATGGACCCATGCCAATAAACAAAAAGTGAGGCTTTAAACTAGAGCTGAGTCAGCAGTAATCCCACGAGGATTAAAAAACAAAAAATTGCATCTATGGAAAGGAAACTTGAAACTAAAGCAATATGTTCTACCTGCACCAAAAATACATCCAATGCGAGAACGGGGCTGGACCCAGGAGCAATTCCCTGATAATATGGGTTGGCTGACGAAGTTAGAGCCTTTGCAACCAACAATCCAACAGTGGCTTGCATGCCTAGAATAGCAGCACCCATTCCTAAAAGGTTCACTACTATACTATTTTTCAGGCTTTTCACAACATCAGCACGAGGAGGGGCCTGAAAACACAAGTAACACATGAAGATACCAAGCAAAACTTAGTAACTCCAGGAAGCCTCTCACTTTTGCTTATTGCAACAGACAAATAAATCTAGTACAAGAATAAAAAGTATGGATGTTAATAAATAAAAGAGCATGAAAACCAACACTATGTCTTTTTCATAGGTTTTCTCTTCTTTTATTTTCATCTTTTGTTTTTCCTTCCTTACTCTCTTAATGAGGTAGATGTGACAAACTGGAGCAAATGCCGGATGCCCTGAAGCAACTGACAGCAATGACATCAGAATTTCGGCAAAACAGAAATGGAACAATTGTGTAAACTTTCTCTGCAACTTGAATTACTAAGTTATGCAATGAATATGAATCCGTCTCTCAAAAGTTTATGTGGGGAGGCATTGATCAAAACTCTAAATCAGATAATACTCCGATCAACAATTTAAAAACAAACCATGGATAAGTATATTTGAAACAAATTTGCATTACAGATGCCAGTTATTGACTTTGGCATTTCAATGACAAAAGTAAAATCTAGCAGAAAGTGCCTTCAGCCAAGTTAGTTTAAAAGCATCTCAAAACAACATATAAAACATAGTACCTTGGTAGGCTCATTGGCAGTTCTTCGAAGCTTCTCAGATAGCCGAATGTATCCAAATGAAAAAAACACTGATATAAACGCAGCCGTTATCCCACCAGCAGTAGTATAAAAAGAAGCCGGTGAAGTGATCTTCCCAGTAATAACAACAGAAAATGACAGTATGACGGCTGCCACCACGGTACAGACTAGCTGACCCCAAAATCCTAAATTACCCAAACGTTTGAAGTACCTCGCAGTCTTCTCTAGTCTCTTTGAAACCTACGTAAATAAAGCACAATTTCGGCCATTGTTACACGTTACCAAAACATGCACTGACACAGCATTTCCATTTGCATCAGCAAAGACCCCAGCCGGCATACAAAAAAAGAAGTAATTCAAAAAGCAGTAACGATAAATAAAATCAAACCCTAGTACAGAATTCAAATTGGTCATGTCATGATTGAGAACGAGTAAATCAATCCAGTGTTAATCCAGCAAATATGGTCGGAGAATAGAAAAAAAAAAAAATACATTCATCTGCAATATAGAGAGAATGAGATTGTGAGAAAGATAACATACTTGAGCAAGTTTCGCTTTCTCTGATTCATCGCTAGAGGAAGTGAAAGCTGGGGAAACTTGGGAAGAGCTTACGGAAAAGGGCAGTATGATTGATCGGTGGAACACAACGAAAGAAGAAGAAGATGAAGAAGACATAGAAGTAAGAGAGGGGAAAGATTTAAGTGTGAATAGAGGAAGTGACGGCGACGGAACAAGCCCGCGAATTGGTAGGCGGAGCTGAGGAGCTGCGGTGGCGGAAGCTGCCAGGGATATCGGCGGCGCCGCTGTGAAAATGCCGGCGCGGGCTGCCGGCAGGAGTAGGGCTTGCATCACTGCGGGATGAGAAAGGAAGGTATAAGAGATTATTGTCTTCGGTCTTCACAGTGGTTCCCGGAGACAAATTGATCCTTGGTCCTCCCAGATTGTCGTCTTGGATGTTTGGGAAAAGTATCGGTTGTTACTGGGTCGGGTAAGATGAGGCCTATCTGTATCGATACTTATTGGGCTTCAACCATAAGAACTCATAAAGCCCATAAAGCCAACGCCAATCCATACCTTGTGGGTGAAAATGGCTTATAAGTAATTTCCTCCCGAATAACTAATTAGTTTTTTTAATCTTTTTTTGTATTACTTATTCCTGAACCACTACATAATTAAGAATATATCTAATCCATTTATAAGTGGGAGGATAGAGACATAGCAAGTTAAAAAAAAATAGTCAGAAGTACAGCAAAGGTTTTTTTGTCTTTTGACTACCCCCAACCTTTTTTGGGCATGAGTCCATGACAGTACCAATCATAACGTACAGAAAATATAAAAATAGGTACCAGGAGTACAGGTTATTGTCTACTTGCTCTTTTAAAGGATATTGACTGGCAATTGATTTCACAACGAAGCAACCAAACTTGTTTGGCCATTCTTCATCTGCCAGTAACAGTGGATGGCCTTATGCTCATAGTCCCTTGGCTAAAAAGTGTAAGACAGCAAGCCTAAAATTACATAACTATATCTTGGTTTTTAGATTTAAATCCCTCAGTTTCAATTGTATAAATTAATGAAAAAGAAAGTTAATATTTTTTATAGATCTCAACATGAAAGGTGTGGATAACAGCTTGCATGAATTGTGCCATTCTCCCAGAAAAAAAAAAAGAGAGAATCTTTATCCTAAATTCTCACTCATAAGTTGGGAAAAACCTTAAAATCAACATAAGAGGAGGTCCATATGAAGTCTTGCTCTGCTACAAGTTACAGGCTCCAACTCACGTGGGTGTCTTGTAGCACCAAGTAGATTCCTCTCTGCTCCCACTGCCAAATTATGTTCTGTTGGGAAAACTGTTGGGTGAATTATGGTACCAAGCAGATTCACAACTAAAGTAAAATTGAGAAGAATGAAGATAAACTGGA
>JANHAO010024981.1:0-11465 GCA_026873985.1 Saraca asoca
TACCAACTAACTTAGGATGTCACATTTATCTTAAATAATTCATCTTACATTCATCTAATTAATCCTCTAAGTAACTAAACTTTCTGCACTTAGGAAATATCCTCCATAAAGAAATTACTAAATTCTCCAATTTAGTTCTTCTTATACTGATTAAGATTTCTTTTGACCATTGAGGAGTGACAAGTCCTAATTATCTTTATTAGATAGCTTACATATAACTAATTAGGATGTTACAGCATGCGCCTCCATTCTCTAGCTTGGTTTTGGTATAGCAACATTGGAGCTTGCTCTTCTTATTGCTCAATATGATGCTCTTGCTCTTTTGAATTTTCATGTTGTGCTTGCTTGTTTTGGATATTTGATGATTCTTCCTTTGTTATGAAGTTATCATCTTTTTCTAATGGCTTACTTAAAGATAAATCATTAGTTTCTTCAGACACAATATGTATGGATTCTTTTATCACTAGAATTCTTTTATTGTAAGCTCTATAGGCTTTGTCAGTGATAAAATAACCTAAGAAGATACCTTCATCCGATCTAGAATCAAAATTTTCTCGTTGATCTTTCCCATTATTTAAGATATAACACTTACATCCAAATACATGAAGGTAATCAATATTGGGTTTTCTTCCATTCCAAAGATCATAAAGAGTCTTCCTTAAGATCTGGCTTATCAAACATCTATTTATGATATAACAAGAAGTGTTTATGGCTTCTGCCTAAAAATATTTTGGAAGATCATTTTCACAAAGCATGATTTTTGTCATATCAATTAAAGTTCTATTTTTCTTTTCCACTACTCCATTTTGTTACGGAGTTCTAGGATATGAAAAATTATGGCTAATCCTATTTTCTTCACCAAAAGTTTCAAAAAGATGATTTTCAAATTCTCCGTTATGATCACTCCTAAATATTTTTTCATTTTGAATCTTTTTGTAAAACTTTTCAAAGATATTGAAAGTTTCATCTTTATGATCACTCCTAATGTGATTTTCCTAAAAGTGGGTTTTAAGAAAGCCATTTACTAAATCATTTTTGCTAAGATTTGAAATAAGGTACATGTTAACATGCCTAAGCCTTCTATGCCAAGACCAACTTTGATCATTTGTTGAAACAAAACATTTTCCTTTGAAGGAATATCTTTTAAGGAAATTGCATAAATGTTATCTTTTCTTTGGCCCACAAAAGATATTTTATTATTAAAGATGCTTTGCACATAACAATAAGAGGATTCAAATATAACTCTATAGCCTTTGTCATAAAATTAACTAATGCTTAAGAGACTGTGTTTGAGTCCTTCTACCATTCTAATATTATTGATGTGAGATGAGAATTAATATCAACTTTACCAACATCAACAATTTTCCATCTTGTGTCATCACCAAGAACTACTTCACCTCCTTGAATTTATTTAAGAGAAATAAATTTGCTTGGATCCTTTATCATATGTTTTGAACATCCACTATCAAGGAACCCATTGTCCTTTATAATACTAGCCTTAAATCTAACTTACAAAAAAGAAGCTATCTTATCTTAGGTACCCAAATAATTTTAGGTCCTTTTGGGTTAATCCCTTGCTTCTTCGGATATTGCCCACTCGATACCTACTCATGTCCATTTTTCCTGTGAAAGTTACATTTCAAAAAGGGTTTAGAATTTTGAGTTGCTTTTATAAAGAAATTCTTATGATACTTATCATGTTTTCCATGAACAAAACCAACTCTGCTTTTATCATAGGATGATTCTTGAGTTCCCCAAAAAGCATTCAATTTTCTTTCCCTTTAACAAACCAAGAAAGGTCCTTTTTTAAGGATTTTACTTTCTTTTTCAAAAATTTGTTTTCATCCTTTAATGAATAAGCAACCAACTCTTTCTCTTTTAAGGGTTGAATTTCATTCACTAATGAATGAGCAACTTGTTTGCTTTTCAAAACAAGATTTTCTTTTTTCAAACTTTCTTTTTCCTTTTTCAAGGAGTTAACTTTATTGATAGAAAAGCATTTTGATTTGTTAAATTATTTTGAGAAAAGATATCCATTTCTTCAAAAATTTCATTTTCTATTTCTAAGAAATCATTTTCCTTTTTCAAATAATTAACATTATCTTTCAAAGTTTGGTTTTCCATTTTTGAAAAATAAACTTCCTTTTCTAAGGAAGATTTTCTTCAAAAATGGAAAGATATCTTGTCATGATTTCATGGAAATTTTCCATGAAACTTTTAAAAGCCTTCTTGTAACTTATCATAGGGAATAAGATTATCAAGATTCATTACCTTGATATAGTGTTCTTTAGCTAGAAAAGATATATTCATCATCTCAACTAGCCATCATCACTTTCTTCTTTAATGGCTTCCTTGGGAGCTTCTTTTTCTTGGGATTTGGGCAATCTACCTAGAAGTGATTAGGTTTCTTGCATCCAAAGCAAGTTAGTACCTAATTGCTCATTTTTTTCTTACTTGCTTTTTTCTTACAAATGCTTTTTATCTATCTTGGCTTTTATTTTTGTACATATTCATTAATCTTTTTGCAAGATATGCCATTTCTTCATTGTCATCTCTAAAATGTTCCATTTCTTCTTATTTATTATCTTCAAATGATGTAGAAGCTTTAAGAGCAATATTTCTTTTTCTTATATCATTTGTATCTTTCATGTATGTTTTTTCATATAGTAAAAGCTATCCTTTTAGTTCATCATAAGTAAGAGTTTTAATATTGTTATCTTGTTAAATTGCATCACATTTGGATTGCCATATTTTTGAAAGACTTTTAAGGATTTTTAGAATAAGATTCGATTTGGGAATGATTCTTCCAAGAGTATGGAGATCATTTGTAATGGTGGAGAGTCTTTCAAACATAGGTTCAATCCTTTCTCCTTCCTTCATTTGAAAAAGTTCATACTCTTCCGTCAACATGTTGATGCGATTTTGTCTCACTTGCTTTGTTTCTTCAAAAGTGATTTAGAGCTTATCCCACATGTCTTTGGTAGTGGTGCACTTGGATATTTCCTTGAATTCTTTTGGAGCAAGGACACATATGATACCATTTTTAGCTTTTGCATGGAGATTACTCCTTCATTTTTTAGCATCACTCCATTCTCTTTTTTATTTCAACACTAGTTGGCCATCTTGCTATTTCATAGGGATAGTAGATCTTTCTTCAATAACTTTCCACATGTCATCATCAATGGCTTAAAGGAAGACTATCATTCGATTTTTTCCAATAGTCATAATTTGTTCCATTGAATAATGGAGGTCTAGATGTGGAATGACCTTATTATCCATGTGATAATCCAAGGTTGTCCATTTTGTCCCTAGAAGATCTTTACTCAAAGGCAATTAAGCTTTAACAACAAAGACCAAGCTTTGATATTGATTGATAGGACAAACACACTAAAAAGAGGTGAATGGGTATTTAAAACACAAGTTTATAATTTTGAAAACTTTCCCTTTAAAAAGAGCAATTAATAAATATTGAAAGATGAAGTCAATATCATATAAAGATAAACAATTAAAGTACATAAAAAGTAAAAGAGTAGGGAAAGAGATTGATAGTGTCGATGTATAGAGTTTCAATGGTCCAAAAGGAAAACCATTCCTTTGGGTCTAATCCTCTCTCTGAAGGTCAAATCCGACTTTAAGGGTTATTCACTACCACTTTTTCTTTAAGTATCCTTTACAATTTTTCCCACTTCACCTTTCAAGATACAAGCAATCTTACCTCTTAACTTGAGAATTTTCTAGCCTTATATCAAGGCACAATTCCTAATTACAAGGTTTCTACAAGTGTATCACTCACACTCAACCTCTAGTTAGTGAACCTTTACAAAACTAAAGAATAAAAAAGGATTTGCCTTAAAAAGGCTACAATGTTTTTCAAACTATCATAAGAGTAGATTTACAAGTGAAGCACAAAGAAAACTTAAAGAATATTGGATATCTTAGAGAGAAAAGTCTTTTAGAAAGGGAAGAAGATTTGCTTGAATGATTGTGTTGAAATGAAGAACATCTTCATTTTTATAGATGTGCTTGGCACTAAAGAGTACTTCATCAACTTAGTCTCCAAGTCAGGTAGCTTGCTCTTTCAATGTTAAGTCACTTTTAATCAGTGGTCTTTGTAATATTGGTAGCTTGCTCTTTCAATTTGTTGTCATTGTCCATCAGTGGTCTTTGAATTGTAGCGACTTGCTCTTTCATATTAGAAAGTGACCTCTAATAAGTTGTCATTATCAATAGTATAGGGGCCAGACATTTTCTTACTCTTTCAAGCATTATCCAACTATATTGTCCTTTGCCATGTCAGCATGAGGTGGCAATGGATCAAAGAGCAACCTATAGAATCAATTTTTTGTAAAACTACAGTTTTGTAATATGTTAGACTACAAAGAGTAACCTACACAAAAATAACTTTTCCTAAACTTTTAAAATAAATAAAACTTTTAGCACAAATCTAGAAAGTTAGAACGATATGTATATAATGCAATTCATGCCAAAATAATGAAATATCTTAGTAAGAACGATTTTGACAGCATTGTAAATTTTGACAAATTGAAATACTATCAAAATTTGTAAAAGATCAGTATTGTAGTATGCCAGGGAGCAAAGGGCAACTTGAAATCTGTCAAACTTTTTCTATAAGCTAGAACTACAGTATGTCAAGGAGCAAAGGGCAACCTACATATTGTCAGCCTTTTCCAGATTTTATCAAAGGCAAATCAATTTTCATTAAGATGGAACATGGTACAATATAGCAATTATTTCTAGTATAATGAAACTTGCCAGGAAAAAAATAATTTGAACATACTTAATAAGCAAAGAGCAATCATAAGCATGTATTAGATTTGACTGTGAAAAAATTGCAGACTATTTCAGATAGAGGACCATGTGTTAAACAAGTTTCATAAGAAAAGTTCATATCATAGCTTTAAACAATTAAAAGGTTAAGCTTGGATAGTTATAGCTACCAATGAGTCAATTCAACCAGACATAAACTAGTGAGAGATTCAGTTTAAAGAGCAAAGAGCATTAAGCCAAAGTTTTGCAACAGGTAAAAAAAAATAATTTAGCACTTCATCATTAAAACTAATTAATCTAAACAATCAGACCAGGGCTTCCAGAGGCACAATCTAAATTGTGGCTTATTATCTTGTAGATCCCTCTAAATTTTAGAAAGGAAACTCATTCAATTCGGTAGTTTAGTTTTCTTATATGTATATTTGCCACATGCATGGTTTACTCATGGCTTAAACATTGGCACAAGTCATATTTTGCTACAACCTTATCTACAGATTTAATTTGTGGCATAAGTGATACTTCATTAGAGGTAAAGTCTTTCCACTTAAATCATAGCACAAGTGATATTTTGCCACAAGTTTTTCCATTTAAATTATGGCACAAGTGATACTTCGCCACAGGTAAATTTTTATGGCACAAATTTTTTATTTTATTTATACATTTCTTTGAATTCTTTTATACCCATGATAGGAAATAAAATCATTGTGATTTTCAAATTTTTGTGATATATTTCATGACATAAGTGATAATTTATTGAAGTGTTCATTATATTTTTAGTTGAGTAAAAGAGAGTTCAATTGATTCTTAGTTGATTAGGTTTCAGTAACCTTTAAAGGATTGTTGCAAACATCAACAATGTTGTATTATTATCTCATGGGAGATGAGGGTTAGACTTGGTGATCAATGATTGTGCTTATTTGTTTGTTCTTGTCATATAGGTATTATTTTTCAATTTTTGTAAAATTTTAATGCAAAAATACAATTGAAGTTCTTTTGTGTAGATTTGGAATGGCTAACATATATTATATTTGTTAATAACAATTATGTCTATGGTCTCTTTGCACCAAGCCCTTTGGTTGCAAGTGCTACTTTAGTTTTGGCTTAGATCTTGATTGAACCTAGTGATGGCAGAGTGATCCAGACTCATCAAGTTTTATCCCGATCTAGTGGATATTTTACCTAATGGATCTGATCCAAATGAGATCCATCTTTTAGTAGATTAGATTTGGGTTTGAACCATGAGATCTTATGGTTATGGTGTCTAGTTGAATACCTATTTCTCCTTCTTCACTCTTAGCCTCTTAGTCTCTCACTCAAAATAGAAACAACTTCATCGTCTTTCACCCTAGCATTCTTAAATCTAAACCTAATGAATCTATGCATCTACAACCAAAACCTATGAAAGAATCTAAAATAGCTTTCTCCTAATTGCATCTTTCTCTAACATTGACACTTTGTGACCAAGGCTGAGAGCTCATGACCAAAACTGAGAAGTCGGTGAGCTTATTTTATCCTATTTTTAATTTTGTTTAATTATTTGACGCTTTCTAAAGTATTTGATTTCAATTTTGTTTTTGTTTTCTCAATTTTGGGTATACAGAATTTTGGGTATTTTGATTGGTAGCTGTCTCATATCAAAGCTTGAGTTGCGTTGCTATAGGAAAATAATAAACACTAACTATCATATCAGAGCTTGAGGTTTAAGAATCCCACTCATTTCTTGTCTTACGAAGAGAATCTATGATTCATTTAGCTATTGATAGAGTTTGTTGTCATGCTGCAGTTCTGTGCACTCTTATGCTTCAAATTGTTTTTTATTCTCTAAAATGTTATTCTTCCAATAAGAACATTTTTTCATAATAAAAAAAAAGTGAAGATTGCAAATATACAATATTCTGCTTTGAGGGGAGAATTTCAAGTTCTCACAGCCGCTCTACTTAAATGGCTCTTGCTGATTTAAGATTCATGTTGGCATGTTCTAATGCATGTAAACGCTCTATAAAGCATATTAGCTCCAGAGCTCTTAAAGCTCTCAATGAGTGTTGATCTCTTAGGATTAGAGACTGTGGTCTCCCTGACCAAAGCAAAAGTGGGATGTCCTGCTTTTGTGCTTGCCTCAACTATGTATTCTGATGTATCATATGGCTCAAATGACTAGGATCTTGCTGAATTAAACAAAACAATAAAAGCCGAAACAAGAAGTGGGTTAGATCAGAGAAGAGCGATCAGATTTCGAATGGTTTTGGATGCACATATCTCTAGCAAACTAAGTTTCCTTTAATATTGTAAAATGAAAGCCTAAATAATGTTTTATATACACTAAGAGCATTATTTTAATAGCTACTACCACTCATGTATTATATATTCTCCTCTTTTAGACTTGGCAAGTTTATATTTTAACTTTTAATTATATATTCTTGTTTGGATATTTCGAGACTGAAAGAGACACATATATTAGTGGAATTATGCATTTTATTCCTACCATTTCTTCTATATTTAATTTTTTGCCTGCCACTTGCTTTTATATGTACATATGCATGTGCTGGACTGATACACTGATGCAGAATAAAATTTAGCTTCAAGAGTGTGACCAGTCACTCCTAACTATATATACGTTTGATAAGATGAAGAATTAAATAATCCACACTAGAAGAAGTTGGTTAGTCCATCTCTATTTTTTTAAATAAAAAAAAGGAAAAATCTATTTTGCTTCTCATTATAGCTTGGAAAATGATAACCAGGTTGTATTAATCAACATCAGCAACCTAATTAATAGAATATCTATTATAATTTCAAATGAAGATTAAATATGAACCACTTGGAAATCATTTAATAAATAAAACAATCACATATAAAGAAATTAGAATTGTGTACAAGTTTGGTATGATTTCTAAGACATTGGCTCATTTTGCTTATAGTAACTTGCATCTCATTGCCCATAATTATACATCTAAACCAAGTGTCACTCAAAAGCTCTCTCCTCTATCAATTACATATTCAAATTAGCATTACTGACACAAATATCTCATGTTGATGATGTATATATGATTTCTAGTGGCTAATTCTTATGCCAACTAATCGATTAATTACTTGATGGCTTCTATGGAACAAGAAAACCTAGTTCATGATATAGATAGTAATGTTTGGACTAATAACTTTCTAGATTTAGATTTTAGAGTCAGAAAATATCTCTCTATCTCATTGTATTGCTAGTCACTTTAGTTTTTGTCCACTATAAATTACCCACCAAGCATGTAACTTTTTAGTAACAAATTCATGGTCTTGAAAAAAAAATATCAACAAAAAAGAGAGAATCGATCAATTAATAACATATAGTTACATAGTACAGAGAGATAGGGAGAGATTTGCTATTATTACATGAATGCTAGTCTTCCTTTTGGGTCGTCAGTGAATAGATTGAAGTCAATAATCTTTTCTTTTCATGCTTATTTATGAATCAACCAAAATCTCTTCAAATTCATTGAACTTTTAGCTCTACTAATTAAACAAATAAAATTTTAATCAATCAGTATTACATAGGACTTTTGTTGTGTATTTATCAATAATATTATGTATATCTTCCTTATTTTTTACACTACATATTGTTTATGAAAACCTAGCTGATACTGCTCAACTTGTCATATTCTTGTAAGAGATGGTTAAACAGAATCACATGCACTTCACAAGCTTAATATATTGCTATTGTGCCATATGGGACACCCATAGATTGCCCTTTACCATACTGAACCCTTCATTGCTTTTGTTTGCCATACTTTTGGTATACATAAGCAAAGCATGCTGATAGTGCTATGTTAAATAGTGGTCTTGAGCTCCTATCAAAAAAGGAATGGTACTGAGGTTGTCTTCAGCATGCATGACTTGATTAAAGTCTCCCATGAATACCCATGGCAGATTTTGATCCTCCTTGTTTAGGGTGGTAGCCTGTTGCAAGAATTCCCATAGCATTTGTCCATTAAAGTTGAAAAGGGCCATATATCCCTATGAGAAGAAATTGCTATATTTTCTGGCTTCCTACCAAAACATAGATTGAATCTTTTGAAACCAATAGTGGTTTATTACTTTTCTTGAGATAACTAGATGTTAATAAACTATAATATTTACTAAGCATCATCTACTTTCTTCTTCTTTTTTTCTTTTATAAGATGATCAAATTTTCGTCTTTTGTTAGTGTATTATGTAACATTTTCATTTTACAGAGATACAGTGGCCTTATCTACATCATCACATGTAGTAGAAGGTATTTCCCAATAACATTCTCCAACTGCCAAATGAATAATTAGGACCGTCTTCAAGAAAAAGAAAAAGGACAAGTGATGTGTGGGAGCATTTTGATAAAGAAGTTATTGATGGTAAAGTGAAGGCTGTTTGCAAGTATTGTCATACTCCAATGGCAAGGCATTCTAAAGCTGGCACCTCTCATTTGCAAAAACATATAGAGAAGACCTGTAATGCCATTAATCGAGCTTCCATTCAAAAATCAAAGTCATCAAGGGCAAGTCATGGGACGCCGAGGGCTACAACTTTTTCATTTGATCCTAATACAACAATAAAAGAGCTTGTGCACATGATTATCATACACGAATATCCTCTTTCTATTATGGATCACATTGGATTTTAGAGATATTCTTATGCACTTCAACCATTATTCAAAATGATATCACATAAGACAATGAAGAATGATGTGATGAAGGTGTTTGATTGCAAGAAACAAGAGACAATGAAGTTTATTGAAAGCAATTGGGCAAAGGTTGCTATCACATTTGACATGTGGACTTCTAGCAATCAAAAAAATGGATTCATGGCAATCACATCACATTTCATTCATAGTGATTGGAATTTGCAAAGTCATATCTTAAGGTTTACATATATGCCTTGTCCACACCCAAATGATGTTCTGTGTGATGTACTTTTAGGTTGTCTTTTGGAGTGGAACATAGATAGAAGGATTTCAATGATTACATTAAACAGCTACCAATGATAAGATGATTGAGAATTTGATGGAAAAATTAGATTCCTCCTCCCTTTTGTGTTTCAAAAAACTAATTCATATGAGATGTTGTGCCTATATTTAAAATTTGACAGTCAAGGATGGCCTCAAGGTAATTAAAGGCAGTATAGAAAAGACTAGGGAGGTTGTATTGTTTTGGACAGCCACATCTAAAAAGGAGGAGATGTTTGAGAAGTCATGTCACCAACTATCTATTACATGCACAAAGAAGCATGTCCTTGACTTCCCTAAAAGGTAGAATTCCACTTATTTGATGCTTTAATTTTCCTTGATATATAAAGCTACATTTGGGTACTTAAAACAATGTGAATCTTCATACAAGTCACTACCAATTGATAAAGAATGGGAGATTGCAAAAGAAATTTGTTTAAAGTTTAAAGCTTTTTACTCAGTGACTGAGTTATTCTCTGGGACAAAGTATCCAACTGCTAACATTTATTTTTCCAAGATATGTGAAATTCGGTTGACTTTGAATAAGTGGCTTGATGTGCCAAATCCCAACATTAGAAAGATGGCTTCTCACATGTTGACAAAGTTCAACAAATATTAGAATGTGATTCATGGCATCATAGGAGTTGCAACTGTGCTTGATCCAAGGTAAAAATGAAGTTGATTAAGTTTTACAATCCATAGATTTTTAGGGTAGAGTTTACTTATAAAGTTAGAAGGATCAAGCAACTTGGTGAATATTTACTTCTTGAATATCAACTCAAAATCAATATAAATGACATCGTTAGTGAATCTAGTGAACCTACACCAAATGCAGTTAATGGTGATTCTCAAGATGCATTGAATGCATATGATTTATTTATCATGAATGAAAGGATGTCTAACTCCATGAGACTCAAATCAGAGCTTGAACGTTACCTTAAAAAGGATGTTTTACCAAGAACATCACCTTTTGGCATATTGTTATAGTGGAAGATAAGTGGGGTAAAGTTTCTATTGTTGCAAGCTATTTCCAGAGACATTTTGAGCATTCATGTGTCTACAATGGCTTCTAAATCATCATTCAGTAATGGTGGGAGATTGGTGAGCTCATGTCACAGTAGATTGCATCCAAACAATTTGGAAAGATTGATGTGTACTCAATATAGGATATAGGCTAAGGAATATCGAAGTTAGTTTTAATATCTTGGCTAAATAAGATATAGATTTATTTTAATGTTAATTCTGGTTTTAATGTTTTTTTTTCTTTTAAGACGTGTGTTAAAAGGGGGAGAGAGAGAAGATATTATAAAGCCATGCTTAACAATGTGCTAGGTATATGTATTTATATTAAATATACGTACTTGAAATACTGTCTTGATAGGTTTATAATTTATTAACCTATCTAAACTTATCATTTATCTTATATAGGCTTATCACTTTAACTAATCTATCTACTAACAATCCCTCTGAAGATGGAGCATAGATATTATTAGCCTAGGTTACCCTAGCTACATGCTTTTCCTAGTTTTGATGATTGAAAAACAATTTTAATATGCATTACTAACTGACAATATGTTTCAGTGTTTGTTTGATTTGATTTGTAGGTTCAAAGCAAATGATTCAAGAGATCCAAAATTAGATTTAGGAGTTATTTTATTTTTATAGGATCTTTTGTAAATGAATTCAAATGAGATTTGATTCAATTTTTTTAACTAAT
>JANHAO010024982.1:0-11464 GCA_026873985.1 Saraca asoca
GGAATTAACAATACAATTGCATGAAATTAGAATATTGAAAAATTAAACACATACCTGTTGAGGCCATGATCAAATATACTCACAGATAAACGAGTTTCTTTTTAATCTACAATCTGCATAGGTGAACGGTTAGGAACTTTCTCTACAGATCACACTCTTTTCAAACTCTCTCTTAATGGCGCAAGGAGCTCAGATACACTAATTGTCTCGTGAGTACATTAACCCTAGGTCCCTCCCATCATGAGTCTTAGGATTAAGGCTTGCACTGTTAGACTTACACCAATCATCAACAAATGTCCTAACCTAATGCATACGGATCACCTTAATAATTTAATAGGCTATCTTTTGCATTCACTTATAGATTATGTTTTAGCCCGTTTATTTTAACAAAATAAAATCACAAATATTTGCAGTCCATTAGAAGAATTATAAAAATAATTCTTACAACTATGACATTTGATTTGTTTTTCAAATATTTTAGTCTTCTTTTTCATAATTTTTACTCTCCTCATATATCAATCACTCTAATATATTGATTTTTATTTTATATTAAATAATTTCATATGATAAATAATATTTATGTTATAACTAAAATAAAAATACTTTAAATTCTATTATTAAAAATGTAATTATTGAAATCTTTTTATAATAAAAGTATTGGAAAGTTAATATTATTTATTATTTATTGATATAAGGATATTTTTGAATATATGATAAACATAAAAAAATAAGTATATAAAAAAGGTTATTTTATTGCTTTTGTGATAAAATATAGATTTCATCATTTGATAGAATAATCATTCTTATTCTAATTACATAGAGCCTACTAAATAAACTTTTCTCTCTTTTTCATTCCATTTCATCCAATCAAAAATAAAATTAATTTATTTCTTATGTTGTTGAACAAAAAAATAAATATAAAAATGAGAAATATGAAATAAGTAGGATTGCTAGAGATTCCACTGGTAACATCAACTCCAAAAAACCCTAATAACCTGTAGCTGGTACCCATTTTTCCATTCTAAACAGCTATATGTTGTATGTGTAGATTCATGTTTCCTTCAATCCAACAAAGGGCATGCAACTCAACCAGGACGACATAGTCATTGTTACCTACATCTTTTCACTAGAGCAAGCTGAAAACTTTGCCATGCAAACGGTACCGCTGCAACTGTATGTGTACATACAAATATATGTGTGTGCCAATTTATATATACATACACGCATAAGAAATAACTATATATATATGTGTATGTTTTTTCGTGTATATATATGTAAATATATACTCTCAGATTTTTACATATATAAATGTGTGTGTTGGTGTACACTTGCAAAAATATATTTATGTATATAGGTGGATATATGATAATATATATTTATATGTATATATATTTATATACACACACTCACATGTACATACATATAATATGTATATGCGCACACATATACATATAAAAATGCATATATATAATGTATGTAATATATGTATATGTATTTGTAGATAGATGTGTCCTAATTCGTGGTTCAGCTCTTATGGACTAATGCAACTCGCGTTCCAATAGGGAGATCATCGTGGAGCACTCATATTTTGAGGGCACTTCTGAAGAGAGGTTGGTTGGTGACGTCATAACCATGGTGGCATGTACGATGATGCAAGAGTAGCGATGCCTGGGTTCCAGCCGGATGAAATGGTGGCTATCAACGCTATTTTGTCAACAATTGGTTCATGATTGATGATCTTTTGATTTATTCAATGATAATGACAATTTTGTCAAATTATTGATTCTTTTTGAATTTATGATTTCATAAATAAAGGATTATGATTAGAAAAATAAAAAATTATTAATCTTTTAATGTCTCATGACACGTACCTTTTGGCTCTTTTTTTTTTCTTTATTTTTTTTATCTATGTCATTTTAGTTTTTGACTTTTGATTTACATAAGTAGAATTTATAAAATTTGTAAATATAATTTCTTCTTTTTTAAATTGTCTGAAGTTCGTAACTTTAATTTAAATATATAAAATTATGACTCTAATTTAAAATTAATTTAAATTGTATTCAAATATGAAATTAGATGTATGATTAATTGATAAAATAAAAGTCAGTTCATTTACTTAATCCTATGTGTTTTTATTATTGATGTAAAATTAATGTTTAGTTTGAAACTTTAATAAAAGTTCTTCAAAAGTTTCAACCATTGAAATTATGATGAAAACTAAATATACTTATTTGAATATTGTTGACGATGAAATTTGGCTCATGTGGGAGACCCAAACTTCAACCAACGGGGATGAGTTCAGGGATTCAGTACTGCTTCCAAAGTGCAGAAGAAGATGGGCCGAGAGGAAAAGGGAATAGAGAGGTAGCGAGTTTAATGTGGTTCAACTAAATTTCGATGGTACCGGATTCTACGTCCACGGAAAAGATTTTATTAATGTGTTGGGAAATGATTTTAGTAGAATTTCTGCTTATAGAGTTTGGCCTCTTCCCCTTCTTCTAACAATGCAATCCTATTTATAGAGAAAGGAGAAGTTACATGTATTAATTCCAAGTTACAGTTGTTTTACATCAAGATATAAATGGAAAAGATAATAAAAGGCTGCAAACTAGCCGTTGCTGAATGTAGGCTGCGGAGTGGGCCCCCTAGGTTGGCTGTAGACCTGTATCTGTCTGCATCCGTTGCTTGGTGCTGCTGTATGTGTCAAGTGAAGTGCTGGGAGTCCCGAGAGGGAATTCCTGGCTCAGGGGCATCATGGGACCCGCTGTAGCGAGTTTGGTGCTGTTATAGCGAGGTAACGGGCACAAGTAGGGTGATCGGCTGCTTGGCGAGTTGGTCCAGCGATTGCCTTGCTGGGTTGCTGTGTCGCTGCCTTGCGAGGCAAGGCCTGCTTCGCAGGATGGTCCCGGGACTACTTTATTGTACCGCTTCCTAATGGGCGAAGCAAAGCTCGCTGAGTGCCTTTGGCGTGCCCGGGGCTACAAGCTCTCGAGACCATTTTTTGCTTACAACAAACATATTTATAGTAGCATATGACATAAAAAAAGTAAAAGAATAAATGTTATTAAACATTTTTTTGGAACTAATATGGATGATTTTTTATAATAATTTTATAGTATCCCGTCGATCTATTGTAAAATTGAAGAAAAAAATTAGAATGGTAAGCTTCATAATTATATTGCAATTTGTAATTTCACATTTTGAGCAAATTTTAACATTCAATATATTAACATGCACATAGACACATACGCACTTCTCTTACTATAAGTGGTAAGTTCGATAATTACATTTTAAATCTGTATCATGGACTCACGTATCAACATCTACAAATTAAGTTCAAATATTAGAATGCTCTTAATGAAGTGCAAGGCACATAGTATATGTTAGAAATGAAATTTTGTCATGAAAAATTATGTGTCGATTAAAACTTTTATGAAAACTAAAGTTATGACATAAATACATTGACATTGCTATTAAAAAAATAATATTTACAGAATTATTTATTATTTATCCTTAATTAAACGTTAGCATTTAACAATATTTCATTAGTTAAATATTCAATTTCATAGTTGATATGGATATATACACATTGTAAAACAATTTAAGTTATGTGACTTTAGCAACAAATTTTGATTAAAAAGATTCTCAAATAGATTTACCTAAGGCAATCAACCATGATCAATAATGTTATCATCCATCCATATGGTCGCTATAAACAAGGGGTGGACAAAAATAAAGCCGAGTCAACTTCGGGGTTAGGATTTATATTAATATTAAAGCATCTTTGCTTAGTATAGACCTGGTTTGGATTTTTTTTTTATACTTTCTATTTCTAAGCTTGGCCCCTTTTAAAAAAGGGATTCCCAAATTTGACCTGGTTCAGTTTTAGTTTTACTATTTTAATATATATGATATAATTAAAACCTATAAACATATAAAATATATTTATATTTAGATATAAATTATATTTAATGTATAAAAAGGAAAAATATGAGTAAAAAACTATTATATATATACCAATACTTAATAATTAAGATTTGTATCTCATAATGTATGTAAAATATATAATATAAATAAAATATTTAATATATAAATATGAAATAGAGCTGAGTCTAGGTTGGCCCATTTTTTAAATGTGAGTTTAAACCCAACTCTTTTAAAAATAGGACTTAATTTTTTGTTCAAATCCAATCCTTTGAACTTAATTACTTAGTTCACATCCTATTTAAATTGAATTGGGTTTAGGCAAAAAATCAGGTCAGACCATATTTACCTATCCCTACTATAAACATAAATTACATTAATAAAGTAATAAGTGCATGATAAATAGAATTGTACATATAAGGGTTCCAACAAAGTTATACATATAATCATTTGTACACATGACATTAAAATCAATTATATTTGTTTTGGATAGAATGTCATTTTCAATTGATACGTATATGTGCTAATGATTATTATAACTGTATTATAAAAAAAAAAAAGATAAAGAACAAAATGATAACAACATAAAAAAGAAATAACTTCGGTAATTGGTTGTGATATTTTTAAATCAAAAAGTGGATAACCCTTTGGAAAGAGGGAGAGAAAAACTTAGTGAAGAGTTATATGTGTATTCATGGGGTGAAAATTATAAAATTGTCATTTATATTGAAAAAGAAAGATAAATTCTAACTTTCATTTAATATATATTCTTTCATTATTCAACTTTTAATTTTTATATTTTAAATAAATATGTGTTGGAGACATATGTATAAAGTATCTAAATATACTAATACCCGATACATACTCAATACGAATGTACTTAAAGATTTTGTATAACTCATGCTTCCTTTTTATATGTTTACGTATATGTATCAAAATGTTACGAGGTTAATGACTGAGTCTGTTAACACATATATATTTATAGTGTCTCAAAGTTTAAATTTGAACCATTGAAAAGAAAAAGCTTCACAAACAACCAGTCACTGCATTATTAAATATGGTAGGGGACTAAGGGTGTGTTTAGGAGAGTTTATATACAGCTTATATTTGAACTTATCTTTAATATAAGCACTTTAGATAAAAAATTTAGATGTTTGTTTAAACTTATGAAAATAACTTATAACCCTTCAATAAGTCTATTTGAGCTTATTTCAATAAGTTTCATGAAGAAGTTTATCAAAAAGAACTTATTGAAGTTTATAGACATAAGTGTTTAATTAAGCTATTTTTCCAAACAGGCCTAAATCCTATACATGCTTTACTTCTGTCAAAACGTTTACTTAATTAAAAAATTGAACTACCTAATTAGTTCGGATTCATAACACAAACATTCATTGTTCGGACGTTTTGAAATTGGGAGTGCAAGAGGGGAAGGGAAAGATGGTTTGCAAAGGATACAATCCCATCTGCAAGAGTTGGAATTGCTAGGTTTTGAAGGAAAAAGAGGAATAAATCCTTCAAAACAAAAAAGTTTGGTCCCCTCCATTCTCCTTTCCTTTATTTTCTCATGCATTTTTGTTTTCCCACAAACATACCCTTATGCTTTACTCTTTATTTATAAGGAATGCCTTTCTTTTGGTTTGAAATGATTTAAATTCTAAATCCTCCGCCAGACCATTTCAAATCTTAAGTTTACAATCTTGTGACCATGAGGTTTCTTAGTCAACTCACCTTTGCATTTTGAAAGTGTAACATGACAAAAGAAATAAAATAATATGGAAAATTATATCCACCTCTTTTTAAATTTAATCTAATTACATTTATATCCTCTTATTTTTAGAAATATATATTCACTTTTTTTTATGACATGAGATATGAGTATAAATTTAAATTAAAGAAACAAATGAGGTGAATGTATGTGTAAAAAGAATGTCAAAGTATATATTTTTATTAATATAAAATAATTTTAATGTAATTAGATAAAATTTTAAAGGAGATAAATATAATTTATTCAAAATAATAATAATTAGACATTGTCGGTTTCAACATTTTGTAATAGAGTTAGACAAATGTACTATTTCTTACCATAGTAAGTATATAATCCATTTTCTTTGAGGATTACTTTTCTTGTGAAACATATTTGTCCCCAAATATATGCAGTAGTGGGCATACACTAAGAAATTGCAGTTTTTGTCTTTACATCTTAATCATGCTTGCTTGTATAAGGGCATGTATCCTGCAAAAAATTGTGGAAGAATCTTCCTTCCTACCTGTTTTTCCAAAGACGTCATGATTACTGCCAGTTATTTTCTTTTTAAATTAAGTAGTTTATTTGCATGAATATATGGATCACGTAAAGAACTCTCATTATTGTATCAATATTTTAATTGAAAATAATTATTGTGTGTAATAGTCTATGTTGTAATGATACGGACATGCGGAAACAGAGAAACGTAAATACGGATACGAAGATACAATATTTTCAAAAAATATAAGATATCAACACGTAAAAAATACGTGTAAATAATAAAAATATATAGGTATATTTATAAATATTAAAAAATATTATACTTATTCATAAATATATATTGTAATTATTATTTTTTTTATATGAAAATAAATACTTATAATATTAAATAACAGGATATAACAAATAATAAGTTGAAAATCAAACTTAACATGCGTGTTGATATAGAAAATGTGTCTGAATTTTTTAAAATTACGAACATGACCCCGAAATTGAGTTTGACATACGTGTCGAAATAGGGAACGGGTATCTGAATTTTTTGAAATTACGGATACGATCCCGACACGTTTCATGTCGGTGTCGGAAACATTTTCGACACGCGGATACGACTGCTATATGAAGTGTCAGTGCATCGTATAGAATTAGAGCACATATGTAAGATTTCCTTATTCTTTTATAAATACATTTGTATTCTATCCACATTATACTCATAACAATATTAATGCATAATTATTCGTCTAAACATATATTGTACACATAGTAAAATTTACATATTTAAAACTAGTTAATTCAATTAATATATATATACACACACACACACACATTATGGGTCAAGGATGCTCCAAACTCTTTACTTGTTCGCTAGGATATTGACAGCAATTCCACTATTTCCAATTAGCACTTGGTTCCAATTTTAAGCTGTAACAACGAAGTGTTTTGTTGATCTTTTTTATTGTTATACTAATACTAATAATAAATTAAAACATTAGGCATGAAAAAGCACTGAATTCACCGACAACTTGACATCAAGACCGGGAATCGAGAATTCGATTTCGGCCGTTTATCAAAAAAGTGGGTTCCACCACTTAGACAGAGGGGTGGACACCGATCGCCTATTAGACGTAGGGCTGGAGGCCGATAGTTAATAGTAATTTAAATCTTTTTACTCGGTTTAATTTTTTTATTTATATTTTAATCCATATGATATTCATCAGTTCAAATTATAAACTTAATTTTAATCATTTAGATTGATTTAAAATATTTTTAAATAATTAATATTAATTTAAATTTGTTAAATTTTTTTTATTAATATCACTAAAAATAATATTTTTAATTATAAGAATATAATTATAATTTTAAAATTTAACATCAATTATCATTACATGACATTAATGAAATATGAATTTATAAATATTATATATTATATTATGTATATTATTTACTCAATTACACATTAATTAATAAAAATATGTTACATAATAATAATTATCATGTAATTTTATAATATGCAACATTATACTATGCACATTCTTCATTACATATTCAATGAAAAATATAATAGTAAATAAAGACTTAATTGTTGGATAAATTCTGGACGAGTAATTAGAATCTTTTTAAATTATTTTTAATTATAAATCAATTTTTTCAAAAGAAATTTATCTATTTTAAATCATATTTAAATTTTAATCATTTTTAATTGTTCAATTCAGATTTAATTGATGGAGTTTTTAGGATTTAATTTTTTTCCCAACTCCCAGACATACCATCAACCACTTTATTTATTTAACACGATCTCTTATGGGTTGTGTCCTTCCTACTCGCAAAAAAAAAAAAAAAAAAAAAACCCCTCATGAATGGTAAAAATCTAACATAGAAATGTTTTTACCCTGAGCCTTTTCGCGGTCCAATGCTTCGCCTAGCATTAAAGTCGCCATTCTTACTTAACACGTAGCCCATGAATCCATGACTAGAAACGGAAGGCCAGATTTCTTGGGTTCTTGGGCCCATTCACCACTTAAGGCCGGTTCATATGGCAAAACTTGTGGCCCTTAAAGCGAGTAGCACTCGGGTGAGTAAGATTGTATCTATCTATTCCCAATAACTTAAAAAAAAAAAGTAATTTAAAGCATATTATAAATATTATATTTATCTAGATTTTTATGAAATTACTTTGGTTTATTTATAATTTATTTCAAATTATCCTAATTAATTTTATTCTCATTGAATTTACCTTTGATTCTCTATTAGGACTTAAAGCCCTATAAATGATTGTAATAAGAATTTTATATCATTATAAATAAGAAAAAAATTCCTTTTTTATTACTCTTATTCTTTGCATTTATTTCTTTAGTAATATCATTATTTTACTTTGATCACACGTTATCGGTATAAGATTATTTCATTGAGTTTTTAAGATCAGATAAAAGAAAGAGATTTCTCCTTTGAGTTCATCTTCTTTTTTTTCTTTTATATAGAGCTGGAAATAAATCAAGCTAATTTAGAAACTACTTATGATTCGACTTGATAATGAGCTTGATGAATTAGGTTTATGAATTAAATGAGTAGAATTAGAACCAAAATATTGAGTTCATTTCTTAAATGAGCTAAACTCAATTTATGATGTGCTCAACTCGTTTGGCTTGTGAACCAACTCAAATAATATTTAAATAATTGACTTTTTCAAACTTCTGATAATAATGAAGAACTTCTTGATCCTAAAGTATCATATCTTAATATACTTAATGCACTAATTCTCTTGTTAATAATATAGGTCTTGATATAATTTTTTGATAAGTCTATTAGAAAGATATAATTCTTACATTGAAATGAAATCAAACATATATTTTGTTATCTTCAAAGAACAAGTGATATTGAACCATGTTATTCATATGAGTTTAGATCAAAATTAATCGATTACATTGTGCAAGATTTTTATTTGGATTCATACAATGCTCAAATTCAAATTGGTTATTTATTTTTATATGGTAATACAACTATGTCTTGGTGTTCAACAAAACAAACTATAGTTGTTAATTATTCAAATCATACAGAAATAATAACAATTCATAAGGCAAGTCGAGAATGTATTTAACTAAGTTCGATGGCTCAACATATCCAAAGAGGAATGCGGTTTGGATTCTAATAAAGATATTCCAATAACATTGATAAAGATAATGTTGCTTGCATAGCTCCATTAATACATTGAAGGAGATAAAATAAAGCACATTTCACTATAATTCTTTTTTACTCATAATCTTCAAAAGAATAAAGATATTGATATTCAAAAAATCTGTTCAAGAACTAATATAGTAGATTTATTCATGAATGTACTTCTTACATCAACATTTGAGAAATTGATTCATAAAATTGAATTATGCCAACTTAGAGATTTTAAGTAATATTTTCAATATGGGGAGTTAAACTCATACTTTACTATTTTTTTTTTGACAATTTTTTTCCATTGGATTTTTATTGGCAAAATTTTTAATGAAGTAAATTATTTGTTAAAATATGTACTCTTTTTCATTTATTATGATTAAGGGTCCTAGATAAAGATATGATAAAATTGGATCTTACCCTTATTCCTTTAGAGAAATTTATATACACCTTTGAATATTATGAATTCTTATTTGAATTTAACAAGAATGTGATTTATAGCTTTGTATCAAGAGGCACAGTAGAAAATTAAGCAGTAAATATGTTAAATGCAGATTGATAATTATGCAGCAAGAATGTAAATCACAAAAAAAAAAAAGCATTTTAGCGACCAAAACTAGTGATCGAATTTTTTCAATCTTTAATGGCGATCGAATTGAGACTACTTTGTGATTGATTTATTAAGAATAGAAAATATGATATGTTTAAGAACTTAGCCACTGAATTAGCGATTGAAATGGTTCAGTGGTAAGCATTTTGGCGGCTATTCAGTCGCCATGTAGCTGTCAACTATGAAAATGTTGTATTAGTTATAAAAAAATTGTGATCGAAAAGTTCAATCGCCATATTGTATCTGGATTCTTTAGCCATCAAATTTATTCGATCGCAGTTTGTAATACCTTGAAAAAAAAAGGAGGACTAAAATGAAAAGTTTTTGTAAGGACTAAAATGAGAAGTTTTATTTTCGGTAGGGAAAATTTGAGACGGTGCATTTTTTGGGGGCAGAAATGTAAATTTTCCCTTTATTTTTTATATAAAATTTCCTTAACTTTCCTTTTCCCCCAATCCCTGTAGTTTTTCCCTAACACTCTGCACCCTCTATTTGTTCCCAAAGCTTCCATTTGGCCGACAATTTTTTCTCTACTGTGTTCTTGTCGTCCTCTTATCGTCTCCAGCGTCGTGCTGTAGCAACCAACTACCCGCAAACACCATCTTCTTCCTTCTCTGGTGCTGTTTTCCTTCTTTGGCTTAACCATACTCGGTTCCTCCCCTGTCGCTGCTGCCCCTCCGTGTTCGGTCGTGGATGTTACCGACGACGTTCCTTTTAGCTGGAGCTTCCCTCTGACAGCCCTGTAGCTTCAGATATGGCTGGCAGTAGCAATCATTCCTCCTTTATTTTGGACGCTCATCCTCGTTCTAGTAGGTAAGACTCCACTTGCTATTCTCTAGAATATGAGTTTGTATCTCTGATGTAAGTTGAGATTCCATAATTTTGCCCACATTTTATTGATTAAGAATGAGTTTGTTGTTGTTGGGATATTGCTTGCTGATATTGTGCCTGTAGGTTATCTTTGTTTTTCAATGATTGATTTATAGATAAATTTTATTATAAATTGCCTAGAAGAAGTTAGAGATCAAATTAATCTATCATTATTGTTATTTGAAACTTGCAACCACAGAATATGATTTGAGACCTCAGTGTAAAATAGGTTACAAATTAGATATAACCGCTAATTTTGAAGCATTATGACTGAAGGGAAAGAGGGGGAAATGTGTCCTACACATGACAGTCATCATGAAAAGTTTAGGATAGTAGACATATAATGACAAAAGAAATAGAAAGTTGAGCTAAACAAATATGAATTATAAGCATACCAAGTACCACCCGTTGATTCTTCAAACTGAGTAGGATAAGTAAATACATAAGTGCAGTATAGATTGAAATCATCTTGTTTAGAAGCAAGAAGAATTAAGATATGACTGAAGTCAGCAAATATAATTGAATGTTTATAAAATTCCCTTATTACCTTGTCGCTGACATTTTAGGCTGTAGAACATTTGTACTAGACATAAAATAGCACCCTGATATCCTATACATTTTAGATGAGTATTTTGTTCTACAAAGCTCCTCTAAGA